>JALBCR010000385.1:180000-240000 GCA_030710515.1 Abscondita cerata | reverse complement strand
GCTGATTATCTGACAAAAATATACTGAAAACTGTAAATGCATGCACATACTGTCAAAGTTATATTCTCACAAGTTCTTCTTTGCCAGAGCATAAATTAATTGAGACAAGGAAGTATGGGCCAAAAACTATTCTACGGTCAGGCACAATACTTGTTACAATTTATGAAGAATGCATTGAAATAAGTCACAAATTTTTACCTGAAATATGGACTGGTAGTAACTAATATTCAGAAAATCCTTACCAAAAAAATTGGTAAATTCATACATTTTAATTTTAATTGTCAAGTACATAATCGCAAATTTATATTTATGAAAAAAAATTATTTTATTTTTCACTTGTATATTATTGATTGTTTTCGTCTGTGATACGTGCTGTATAAACCTGTTTATTACGCTCTAGGGCCATAATAAGCGGGCATAATGATTACGCCCTTTAATTCCTACTAATGCTGACAAAAATAAAAACCCAGCAATTTAGAAATCTTTTTAATGCTCATAAGTAAGCTCATTTTTGATCCTTAAAATTAAAAAATACAATTGGAAAATGATCCATTAAATTGGATATTGCCTTCAAGCGAAGAGTTCTCAGGTCTAGTGAACGAAGACATATTCACAACATTGTTGGAGGTTTCGCCTTCCGTTACCTTGGCTCCGGCAATCATCCTGACAATTTTGTTCTTGGACGCGATACTGTCTTCTATGTACCCAGATTCCACTGCATCACTCTTCCATTTACCATGTCTCTTTAATGTCAACATGTACTCTCTCGCATCTGCATAACCCAGATACTTTGCCACTTTTGAAGGTATACTCCTGAACGTGTTTTTGCCAACTGGTTGGGCCGTACACCTCCCATTCCGGTAGCACGAGTAAAAGCGCCGCTCCTTTAGTCCTTTTGGACGCAATGCTGCATATTTCCTATATATTTGCAAGGCACTCATTTCGTTTTCCTCGACAATATTAAAACTTTTTGAACCGCCAGTCTTTGTGTATTGAATTTTTATCACTACAACGGCTCCTCGGTCGTCTATATCGTCTATAGTTAACCTTACCAACTCGTCCCTTCGCAATCCACCGAACACGCCCATCACCAGAACAACCTATAACATAATCATCAACATCATTCAGTTAAATGTAAAATTCGTGCCGTGTTTACATACTTTTTCCAAAAGGTACATGTCGTTTGAAGCATCCTTGAAAAATTTTAAGACGTCTTCGCGTGTTAAAATTTTAGACTTTCTCGGAATGTATCCTTTTGAAGTTTACTTCAGGAATGCCTCCAGCCAGTTGAACTTTCCTATGTCTAGTTTGTTGTATACTAATAATGTGGCCTTCAACATGGAGTATTTAGACCATAAGGAATTCGGGATAAATAATTCTGACTAAAAATATTATACGATTATACAGTTGCACCAAACTCCGGTTACATTTAATGTAGGTTAAAAAATAGTATCCAAGGATTAAACATAGTAACCATTGTTTTTTAACCTACGTTAAATTTAACCGAGGTTAATACAACTGCCATATTACGATTAATAAAAATCAACTAAAAATACGTACCAATTCCTGGAAATACCCCATTAAAACTGTTTCACTGACAGTTGTGACAGAATTTTCTTTTTCCAGTCTTCAAATTTCTGGAGCTCTCTCTCGTACAGTGGCCGTGACCTTTTAGGAAGCAACTCCCCATCAGCTTTTAACGCTCTTTCGTACACTTTTTCCGAAATTTCGCTGTCCATCTCACGCGAGGTTTTATAATTTTATTTTTAAAATAAACAAACAAATTGTCATAGATACAAAACAAAGTACACAGACAAAGCAGCCGCGTTTTATTCACATGAAATGTTTGCAGTATTTTATCAATGAATTTTCATGTTTCAAGTGGAAAATAAAACGTTATATGAACCGCGGCATAATCGATGTTTATATTCGGGCAATAGTTTACAAATCTGAGGGCCTCTGGCCCGAGGTTTTGTAATTTGCCTGAGATTTATAAACATCGATACATAAATAACTATTAGAATCGGGAGTATTCAATATTAATAAGATTTTGAATGGGTTACGCATTTAGTACGTACACAATAATGGAAATGACATTAACAAATTAAGCAATTATTATGAACAAATTTCAAAATGTAAAACTTTATTTTTATTGAAATAATGTCTTAAAACCTTCGTTAAAACTAAATTTATTATCTGCAGCTATAATTGTATTTAATCTTTTTAAGTTGTATTACTTTGAAAAGTGCCATTCTTTTTACATTATTAAACAATATTTTATAACTAAAACTTATTTCGGAGATCAACGAGGAGTCGGCTATCACAGAAACGTACTAGATAAATTCGATTAAAATTCTAACCTACTGATCCATATCCATACTTGATAAAACATTTTTTTTCAAAATCGTGAATCCTGCAAAAAAATACAAGAGACCTTATTTGTTTAAAAGGAATCAATATACCTGAAATGAATTTTTAAATAATTACAAATAAAACAGAAAAAAATTTTAAAAAAGCAAATTCTAAGGGTGGCTATTTTTTTCTCTTGAAACTATACGAGAATACCACAAAAATTTAATTTAATGTTTTTTGATAACAAAAAATGTTGGCTTATTTAAAATTTTGTAACGGCTGGTCGGAAGGCCATCAAAAAATTTTTTTTTTGTTTCGTTATAACTCTAATTCGTCGGAAATGTAAAATTTTCGATTTGAAAACCGTCGCATAACTTCTTACTTATAAGACGATAAAAAACCGAATGCTTTGTCGTGTTTTAATTTGTTGTCCAAGTTCTAATGCGATCTTTATTGGTGAATAAAATTTATAAAATTAAGAAAAAGAACAGAAGTTGCCTAATAGTGAGAATATCTCCTCGGATAGCTAAAATGGCTTGATTTATTACTTGAAAGTATGGATTGAATTAAAATGTTAAACATTTTTTGTAGAACATCCGATTTTTCTCTTAAAGCAATTTGTAATTATGGAGTTGTACTCGTCTTCCCAATGCGTCCCGTGCATACTTTGTTGGATTATTATCGGAACAACATGCTGATCACTCCATTTTGTCAATTCCCATTTCACAGTAAGTAGAGTTCACACTCCAGCAGCGGTCATCATAAAAACACTTCAAAGCATTTGGTATCTTCTTTAACACTGTTGTATTTAGATTATAAAAAACATGAGAAGAATTGCCATTAAATGCTACTAGAAAGGCAAAATTGACTTGGAAATGTATGAAAATGTAAATTTGCATAAGAAAATCGTCGAATTTTTTTAGAATTTTATAAAGGACTAGCAAACCCGGCGAACTCCGTTTCGCCACCAGATGGCTTTTGTTTTATGTAACATTTCGTGATTGGTGATTAAAAGATGAAGAAAAATTTTTTTTTGTTTTATATTTAAAAGGAAAAATTTTATTTCATTTCACAACAGTAATGAATTCATTTCGATTACAAAAATGAAGTGTTATTTAGTTAAACTTCTCTAAGTAAATGAAAGTGAATCCAAAGTAAATACTGAATCGAAGCGTTATACGTGTCCGCAAATTATCGGTTTCATTGAAGTGCACTTTGGTAAACCACATTTTTTGTTTTTGGTCTGACGTTAACACAAACAAAGCGGATGGGTTCCCAACTCGTGAACTCGCAACGTATAACTGCCCATGTGAAAAACAATGATTTTCTAAATTTATCCCGCAAACACTAAGCGATTGGCCTTGCGACTTGTTAATTGTCATTGCGACGCACCGGCGCCATCTACTTAAAATATTGGTTTGTAGTACATGCTATGTATCAGAGATGGCGCTGTATGTAAAAAAAGATTTTCCTGCTTTTCTGTTGACATTTTTCCTGAATTTTCTTTGCTATAAACCTCACGGAGCCCGAGACCTTTCCAACAAATGCAAAACCGTGGGAATCGGTTCGTGCGTTCTGGAGTTATAGACGTCAGAAAGGAAAACCCGACTTATTTTTATATAGTAGTAAAAAAGAAGATTGGCGCCAGTTTGAAAGAGAAAAGAAACAAAGTAAAAGTTTCCAAAGGTCCCTAACCAATTTAATTAATCAAAATGGCCAATTTTGAGAAAATTTACATTTAATTACATGTTATAACTGAGATTCAAACTGTGTCCATGTTTTTGCATTACCGTCTCATAGTTACCACTTATGGCCGGTTGCTTCAACACGATTTTAATTTAAGAAAGACTTAAATACTTAGATACAATTGTTAAAACCATAGCAACGATTGTTTTTCAGCATCGCTGAAGATAAGTTGTGTTAATGCAACCGGCCATTAATTTAGTAACGCTAAACGTTATCCCTATGGATGTGCAGTAGCATAAGATTAAGAAAATATTAATCGTATCAAAATCAAAGAATCCTATTACGGTGGCATAAACGTCATCACTAACGTCAATGTCATCGTAATTCAACATATAGTTTGGCAAGAAAGACAGACGGTGCTAATAACATTCATTATCCAGTACCTAAAGATATTCCATACTATGCCGTACAGTAAAAAATTCGAAGTGCATAGAAAAATTGAGTGTAAGAGCATTAGAAAATACTAAGGATGATACCGCAAACGGTTTTGTTTTGTCTGGAATGTAGTTAGCTTCTCAAACCTTAACCTCCATGTAAAATTGAAATGTGCACATTAGACATTTGAGTACTTATTTTAGATTAGCGCACCACTCTACAATAGTCAATAATTAGATACTTATTAATATACTAGTTTTTTTTACCTTTGAGAAAGTATGCCAGTAATATACGTAAAGCAAACTCAAAGATTGTTGAAATCAAACATAAAGTCAACTTCAAGTTTAAACATCTTATGCATAGATCCTATGATTGAATATGGACAATCATAAGAACAAAAATTATACTGGGTTTGGATAAATATTGGTTTAGTAATAATTAACGAAAAAAAGTTTTCGGCAAAGTATATTTTGAATAGTCAGAATAACTTGCTTATCAAATGCTTTCTTCGAATAATAAAACTATATACGGATCTTACTTCCTTTATGAATGCGTTAATCACAATTAAATAAAGTTACTTATGCCTGAAACTTAAAACATTATCAATCTAAACAAACCAATATTTCAATTCAAACAGCAAAGGTAATCTCAAACAATTAGTACAACTCAAATAAACTACTTTGGAAATTATCTTTTAGTTAGCAATTTAACGTAAATATTTTTCGCAATCTGCACATGGCACAATGGGTATGGTATCATTCTCTGGTAGGTGGATCCATCTTGAGCCAAGAACATAACAAAAAATGGCAATGGTAGATTATGTTATAATTTCACTTACGCCAAGTGAGATGAATATGTAAAAAATTTCCAATATGCAAACTAAAATTATTGTCATAGGCACTTAAAACTTAAAAAACTGAAATACTTAAAAACACAAATAACTTGAAAAGAAAAGTAAAATGCATATTTTTAAAGATAACTGATAGTTGCGATAATAAAATTCACAAAAATTTAGGCGTCCACAGTGACCGACTGGGATGTCATTGATGATGCCACAGTGTTTTGGGAGAGTTTTGCTGCTGAAATAAAGTGAATTGCAGTTGAGATAACATTGTCACATGGATAAATGATAAAGTGGATAAAAACGTTTGCAGTTGTTGTTGATGACTTAGTCCTGACGATGTGGCAACAACGCTACCCTGGTGACAATAGCCATTTTCTTCCCATTTTTCTTATAAATGGACAATAGTGGTATAATTTTTCGTAACTGCTGTTATCTCGATATCACAATCTTGATGCAGCTTTGTATGATAATGCTTCTTCAGCGACTTTCGCCTCCATACTCTAAAAACATTATTTCTTGTCTGAGCCACCATTGTGTCATAGAAGGCATTCAAAAGTTGTAAACCGCGAGTCCAACAGATTTGTCCCAAAACCGACAAATCTTTTGCAAACAACTGTTTAATCGTCTTTTCCGCCACGCCAGGAACTTTCACAACCAGTGGCAACAATTTCTATAAAAAAAACCAAACCTATTTCAATCCCCATTCCCACCTATTCCCTCCTCCCTCATCATCTTTTATCCCCTCACCATAATCCTCTCACTCTGTTGCGACCCCAGAACACTTTTCCACGTCTAAAATGAAAAGATCGCAAAATATCTCCGTAAAATATCACTGGGCAGCCTTGTCCTCCAGTTTTCAATTTGAACATTTTCAAACGACGGTAGGTCTGTAGTCTTCATTACAAAGCAAACCTTTTCCAACTCAAATCTACAATGAAAACTTATCTTATCATTTTCTAATTCCCAAAATACCCCAATAAAAATAATCATAAGCATCCATAAAATAATCAACCTCACCTTATACCACTATCCCATCTATTACACATTCCTACCCATCTATTATTTTTTATTGGATCTTTTATAATTCGTTGTAAAATATTGTTTCGCTACTGGAATTTTTGGAATTTATCCGAACATTACGGAACCGAAAGTCCTTTGTCCGAACGTTCTTAAACGCGCTGAAGTCTTTTTGTTGGACAGGTATAAACGGGTTCAGGTAGATTTTACAGTTCAGTTCAAAGTTATGTTTAGTTCAAGTAATATAAGTATTTTTTTCATCATTGTCGTGACTGGCGCTTGACCGGTCTATTCTATGTTGTCATGCAATGGCTGTGCTGTTATATTTTATGTTCTTATTTACCTTCTATAATGTTTACACTTACATATGAATACTAAGATGGGTAAGAGTTGGCACGTTTAGGTTTTAGTGGTTTTCCTAAACCTTGAAGCAAATGGTTTACCAAGACGACCCAATCCACTATTGCACACAGTTTCGTCATTACACTATACAGGTTTATACTGATCTTCTGGGGCACCATACATAACACTTGAGACCTTACCGAGACCACAGAATACATAGACGGGACTATTGTAACACTCCGATTTTGCTTTTACGTACGAAATTGTGACGAAATCCTGTAAACAATATGTTACGTTTGCACTTAATAGTTTTTCTTTCATTTGGGTTGTTTGGTTGGTTTTTTGGAGGATGTAGTGGAAAAAAGGTTGTGTCTAACACATGAGGAAAGCCTTTTTTCCACTCTCACTCTCGAGCTCGAGCTCAGGTGAAAAAAGAATCGCTTCTTCACTTGTTGGACAAATAACTAGTGTTTATTATGCAAGCGTAAGGTCACTATGGGAATGTATCAATGAATGCACTATAACCCTTGATATTGGAAAAATTGCTTAGTAACCTACATTTTAGATCCATTTTAAATGGGGAAAAGTGCATCATCTTTAACGGTAAATAACAGTCATGCCACACATGGCCATTTTTTCCTAAAAACTTTAATCGAATGTAAAAATATTTCTTAATAATATATCAAAAAATCAAAAAATAGCCCTGTGTGGCAAGGCTTAAAAAATGGGTGGCAATATTTGACCCCAAATCGGAAGGGACCTTCGAATTTTTACGAGGTAAGATAATTTTTATAGGATTGACGAATTTTTTTAGAAGATTACTACGTCACTGTAGCTTTTAAAATTCTTAAGAATATTATCATATTACCACCCATGCTAAGCCTGTATGATCCATAAGAATACGACGTCATTAACCGAATATCATTATTATTCAGCGCGGTTAGAATAGGTGGCAATCGTGTAGACAGTAGAATCAGATTTAAGGCAGTTACCGAGTGTCAGTCAATTATACTTTAATTCCAAAAAGAATTTAAAACCTCAAGTAGCTGGATACTGCAAGAGTGCAGCTATGAAATGTTCTTCATCGGAAAGATTTAGCATCTTGGCGCATTATTAATCTATACACATAAAATTGTGGCCCGGTTTGTCGGTCTGTCTGTCTGTATGTTCGTCTTCTCCTCTGAAACGGCTGAACCGATTTCGGAGATCGATACGTCAATTTGTTCAGGAGGTCCAAGCGCTGATCTTAGGCGGAGTCACAAGTTGACCTGACCTTTGACCTCTGACCTGGAGCGGTGACATAGGCATGTTATATATCAAAGTGTTCAGGATGTCAAGGGGAATGTTTTAAGATAGATCCCAAGTTGACGTGATTCTTGACCTCTGACCTGGCGCAGTGATCTCACGTCTTTAATTTCAGGTTTGTCTAGATTAGGCCCATTTTCAAATGGGTTTGGTTACTAGTAAAATGATACGTATGCATGATGAAAGAAACCGAATTCTTTATTTATTATATAAAAACAAATAAATACATTGATTGATTGATTGATTGATTGATAAAAATAAAAATAGTGATCTCGAAGATAAATTAAATGTGTTTTTAATTGAAGCCTTAGAGTAAAAGCTTTATTCAACAGAAAGACGAAAACCGGCCAAAATTCTTGAAATTTTACAACGTCCACTAGTTAAGCAGACGGATGAAGAAAGAAATCTCGATACAAAGTTGTCAGTAAATAAGATCGGTCGCCTTAGCCCCCCCACAAAATAATATCGAATTTTTGATGTTTGGACACGAAAGAGAATAGCTAGCACACCTTTAATAACGGAGTTATTGAGGGTTAAATTTAGGAAGCCAGCTCCCCCCAACAAGAAAATTTTGAACTTTTGACGTTTGAACATTAAAGAGCTGAGCTAGCACGGATCAACCACATGGATATATTTGCGATTTTTGCATGTCTTAAATTGTGAAGAAAAAATTTAAATATTATAACAAAGTACCAAAAAGCCTCATTTATATTTCTTGTTCATTTTCATACTTATACTTGAAAGCATATTTTGATTAATACATTTTCTATTTAACAAAGGCTTCTTAAAATTTTTTGAAATTTTTTGGATGAGCCGATTTGATGACTTTGCCGTGAATTGACAAAAATGACCTGAAGCAAAAATGCCTTCTAAGATCCTTTTAACATATTCTCAAGAAAATATAATTTCTGACTTACAAAAATTGTTCAACAGGAAACTGATTCGTACATATATATAGATTCAGACAGACAGACAGCCAAATGTTTTGAATTCATAAGATGAACTTTGTTCACAAAAAAGTAGTTTTAGTTTCCTTAGAATGTCAGTTTCACTTAGGTGAACGAAGTTACCAGCCGCTTCCCTATATTTATTTATTATTATATTTTTACAAAGCAACATAAGCTGGATAAAAGACATGAACATAGGTAAAGTTATCAGAAAACTTAAAGTCCAAAGCTAGTCGAGACCAAAACGACCTGCAAAGCAATTGTCGGTCCGGAGGTGAGGCACCCGGGCAGTCAAACGCGTGACTCACCGAGTTTGACTCGCCTGCACACGAGTCGGTCTGGCCATAAAATGTTAAGTAAAGATTATCGAATTTTAGTAAACTCTGATGGTCTTTGTAGCTAACACGCTAACACCTTTGTTGACGAATTTCTAGACGAGTCCCGCGATAACCAGAAGTTACATCAACTTTACAAGATTTTGATGCCCTCTTAAATGTTATTTGCGTTTATGATGAAGTTATAAACTTTGTATATTTAAATAATGATAACGGGCGAAACTTTACTGAATAGAAATATCATAGAATTCGAATAAAAATTAGATTTCCTGAACGTGCAATTGAAACAAAATAGGCAACCAACAGTACGTTGAAGCTTAACAATTCTGATCTCTTAGACTAAAAATTTTCCAAACAAATTTACTTTGAAGTAATTCAATGAAATATTTAAATAATTAAATTCAATGTTGCGCCACAAACACTCTGACCATAAATTATAACGAAGTTACAAAGTACTCAAGAAAATGTATATAATTTAATAACAATTATATTAACCAAAATATATAAAACAGTATAATAACCTTCAGCTTAACATTAAATATGTACATTTGATACATTTACAATAAAAAGAAATACAAGTATAAAGTAACAGCGCTGTTTCAATTTACCAGTCAGTAAGTGAAGCGGGAAGGACTGATGAAGATGGGACAAGAATGGTAGATTCGGTTTCATCAATATGAACGTTCACGCTATTAAAACAAGATGTAACGGATTAAAACGAATCATTAGTATATCAAATGCTTAGTCTTATTACAACTGAAACATAAGTATTTTACAATATTTCGGTATTACTTTTAGGAACAATATCTGAAAAACTGCTTTTATCTTTACTTTTACTAATTAAATTTTGATTTGCCCCATCATACTTATCGTTAGTTTCAACATCACCCTGTTGAGTATTAAATTTGTAATTCCCTAACCTGTTGAAGACAACCTTGCCGTGTTCAAACGTGGATATCATAATAGCACATGCGGGCGCAACTTTAATTACACGCGGAACTAACCCGGTAAAAAGAGATCTTAATCCATATCGCCTCTGTAACTGCTGCATCATCTGCAATGTTGTCTGGGGCTTAGACTTGGAAGCCCCTTCTATAAAAAATCCAAATTAAAAAAAAAACTTTAGCGTATAAACGAATATGTTTGACCTCTGTAAAATTGTCGTTCTCCTAATTCAATTTGCTGATGGGTCTTAATAACGTCGAATGGTAAAGTTAAAATCGCAGCAACCTGCAAAAGTCAAAAATAAGAGAAAGGTGATGAAATAGTAACAATCAGTTAAAGCAATAAGTATAAAAGTACATACACCACCTGAAATAAATCCTGCCATAAAACTAAACCAGAAAGAAGGAACTCCAGGGCCGTACCACTTCTTCAAAGTCTCATACTGCGACCAATAAATTGCAGAAAACGGTACATCCCTAAGTAAAGTTGGAAAAACGCCTCTCCATAAACCCCCAATCCCATCATTTCTCACAACCATTTTAAGTGCTTCCCCGATTTCTGCAAAGAAAAATAATGAAATTTATATAATTCGAGTAAGAAAAAAATGTACCAAGGTAACTAAGTCTTTGGGATTGCATTTTGGTACGTATTAATTCTAGAGGACTTACAACAGTTACAGAAAACGTTCTAGCTAATGCTCCGGATATTAAAGGTACCCAAAATGGTTGCCTAAAAGGTTCTCCTCTTGCGATTCCTATTACAGTAATCTTTAAACCTTAAACGTAATTGTTCATATGCAACAAAATATGCTATTGTAGCTGGAACAGCTAACACCAATGTAGGACTTAAACCACTCCATAAGGACGATATACCTTCTATTCTACTTATTTTTAAAAATGCATCCTATAAACAACAAATTATAGTACATCCGTTTCGTCACAACAATTTTAATAAATACTATTGTGCCATTAAAATGTCCAGGTCGTTGAAACCATTGATTACTTCCAGCAATCGGCTCGCACGGACAAAAGTGATCCATTAAACCGTTACAGTATAAAAAGCATTTCGATTGTTTAACATTCCTCCGTTGTGCTTGAAGCCTTATTTTAACTACATCCAATGGCGTAACTAAAATATATATGTATTATTTAAATAAGCATTACTTAATATGATAACAAAATACCGAATAGAGAGGTTATAAGCGCCCCCTGAACATGAAGCTGCGGCCTGTTGAACCATCGTAATTCGATATTTTGAATCGTCTACGTCTACTAATGAATCTTTGCCCGTCATTTTGGTGTTTAACTAAGAATAAGCTGTAAATTAATTAACTATTGGAAATAAGAATATAAACATTCACGCATTGTAGAAAAGTGACATTGAATTGATTTTTAGGTTGGTATTACAAAATTCGTTGCGGGAGTTTTAAATTTAAATTTGAATTAAACTTTTAAGTTCTCTCTGAGAATATTGTATCTTTTTATGATACTGAAAGTAAACAAACATGACATTAGCTTGCGAACAATAATTCTGTTAAAAATTTTTCACTAAATTATTTATTTATTATTTATTTATATTAGTAATACATTAACGTTTTCATTAAAATAAAACTGCACAGGATAATATCCTAAAACAATTTTCAAATAATTAAAGAATAATGTTCTAACTTCTAATCTACACAGGGTGTTTTTTTTAAAAAAAATGACCTTGTTCTAGGATAGGTAGAAAAATTAAAAACAATTAAGGTTTGCTTAGTAAAAATTTTTCTAAACATCATCCGTATTCAAGATAAAGGGCGTTGAAGAAAAGAATGTATACACATTTTTTCGATTTTGCCGATACTACTGGCAACATTGTATTTAAATTTTATACGAGTATGTTTTAGAAGCTGATACATCTATGAATTTGTTTTTATATCTGACTCTCATAGAGGGCACTAGTTACACGGTTCATACCAAGTAATTAAACATAACTTTTTTAAGGATAGATTTATTAATTAAAATTTCTAGTGCACTTAAACATCATTCAATTTTACACCAAAAAAGTACTCTTGGTAAAACTCGATACTGTGTACCGTTTTCGGAATACTTTGATTTGAAAATTATGAAGTAATAACCGATGCTGGTTTAAAGTAATAATAATAAAAAAAAAAAAAAAAAACGGAGGACATTTTGAACAATTACTTCAATTGAATTTTATTTTATGTTCTTAGTCTTTATTTTAATGTTCTTTTTGTGATTCTTTGTTTAATTAATAACTTTATCATTACCAGCATCGGTTACTTCATAATTTTCAAATCAAAATATTCCGTGTAAACGGTACACAATATCGAGTTTTACCAAAAGTACCTTTTTGATACTTGATTCCACTAATTATATGCACAGTGGGCATCTATTTTTTTTGTAAGATAACTATTCAATCAGACAGGAGCACAATATTCTGCTAGAATAAACTAATGCCGATGCAACTGTACGAAGTGTCTTTGCATCTGCACTCCAAGTTGTTCCAGCTAATTTTTGAATGACATTATTTCTTGTTTTCATTTTTCGTTTTCTAAATGATCGTAGTAAATTAAAAACGTATCTAAAGTTACTCCAAGATAAACTGGGTTAATATCAACTTTGTATTATTAAAGATAACATTAAGTTTTTCTACTTTTTTTCTCTATTACTTAAATCAAAACAAGAAACCTCTGTCTTTTTAAGATTGAGGCATAATTACCAATGTTTGAAATAATTTTCCATAATAATCAAATCGTCTTTCTTTCAATTTCGAAAAAATCTGAATGTTGAAATAAAATTTCCATATTATCATTCTAAACTTCCGATTAGATTACATATTTTGAATAAAAGAATAATTTTGAAACAAGGAATAAAGTTAAACAATTTAAAAAGTAAACCTTCTTTCCACACGGTATCGTATGCAGCAGTTAAGTCCAAAAAGAACATCAGTTTCTTCTGAAATCCTGAAACTTTATAAATTAGAATTAACAAAGTTATTGAACGATAAGAAGTGGGGTCGGTAGGAGATTTATTTTTCTTTAAAGTTTCTTTAAATCTGTTGGTAACTTACCTGTATTATAAATATCATTGAGAAACATGAGTAGCCACTTTAAAAAATAATTTCCCAAATTTTTTAAATGATCTGGATGTAGGTATTCCATCAAATCCAGCCGCTTTCTGTAATTTTGTTTTTTTAATGTATGTGTTAGTTCTTCTATATATATAGTAAAGAGTCTGGATATCTCTTTTGAAATAGGCGTAGATTTTCTTTTCTTTTGTAGACACTTTTTCATCTTTGTGATAATCGATTTCTCCACTTTTATTGATATGATATAGGTATACTATGAATTGTACAATCTGTTTGTTTCAGTCGACCAACACGGGACATATTCCTTTCGAAAACCTCGTGAAATTGATTTTTTACTACACATTTAACAGCCTAAAATAATTATCAGAAACCGGTGGTATCCATCTAAGAATCGAATTGAGACATGTTCTATAGTTTATCCAATTATCTTTTTAAAAATTCCATACTAAACACAGGTTCGGGTTGTAATCGTTTTGCCATTGACCGGAGTAAAATGTTTTGTTGTCTTTAAGATCGTATACTAAATGTATGTTTTGAAATTTCATCTATGTTTGTAACGTTATTCTATTGATATCGTTGTCTTTGTACCCCCATAATGTGTTGTGACAATTAAAGTCACCAACATATACACATGGATGAGGATCAAAAAGGACATTAAAACTTTCTGGCCAAACTATTGGAGGAAGTTTGTAAATATTTACTACGTGTCTCTTTTAGTAGCTATAACGAAAATTCCAGAAATTATACTTTTATGTATATTTTCGTATTGAATATTTTCTCTGACGTATGTAGCTATTCCTTGAATGTGGCTCTCAATAAAGTCTACTAATTGAAAACCTTTTAACGGTATCTTTATTAAGTTTACTTGTCTCATCTCCACAGTGTTTTTCCTGTAAAAGTAAAATATATACTCTATTTTTGAAACAAAGACTAGACAAGAAATCTGATTTGTCCTTCCCTCTACATTAATTTATAGAGTATTTGTTGTGTGCCCTATATTAGTGTGTGATTGTGTTTTGTGAAATTGTGTTGTACATTTTTTCCTAATTGTCCGGGAGGGTCTTGATGACCAGATCCGAAACCAAAGTGGTGATTCTCGGTAACTGATCATAGAAAGCATGATAATCTTTGATGATTGTTTATTTAAGGCTTATGAAATGATAATGTTTTGTTTTGGGACATTTATTACGGATTTTAATTGGCGCTCTATCCTGTATGTGTCCGCGTTTGAGATATTTCTGGAAAATTGTAACGTTTTTAAAAAATTAAGTAAAGCATTTACCATTGTTTCATTTCGGTTCTGGCTAGTACAGGTTGTAGTTTGGTTTTAGTCTTTCTCAATTTTTTTAGATAAAAATAGACCACAATAGATGCATACACGCTAGCCACTAATCCCCCATCTGATTGATGCTATAAAAAACACCCATTTTGAGTTTTTAAGTCAAAAAACGTAGAATTATGAACTGCAGGTTTTGTATTGTAGTAAAGCGCCGACACATTAGACTTAAATCATAGTAAAACGGCATGCATGTCCATTGTGAATTCTTCTTATCCTGGTTTTTCTCGGATCTTTGTTTTTGTTTTTTGTCTGGTGAAGATTGTAGGTACTTTTCATCTGAGACATCCTTTGTTCTGAAGGACACACAATTATCGCAAACGGCAATACATAGCGGACAATCATCCGGATAGGTTGTTAAAGACCAAGTTTTGTAAACGTCATACAATTCAAGTTTGGATTTCCATAAGTTCTAAATATAACTTAGAACTTAAACTTCTGCAATAATGTTTTTCCGTTTTTGGCGTAGAATTAAAGAACTCCTTCAAACGGTTTCTTGGTCCTTCAGTCTCTATAAGAATAGTAGCAGTCTCCCTTAGTTCAGTGTCTTTTTTATCACGAATTTTATCACAAGTACGCCAGTGAGTAACTGTCCATGGTTTAATCGGCGTTGTATTTGCAAACACCCTTATCTTTGCACCATCTAATTTTTGAAGATGAAAAATCTAACTGCAGGATTTTCGTATGTGTAATCTTACTTATTCTTGAGCATCTGCATTTCTCATTCATAACTTTTGGTGGTTTCTAAATATTATACTTCCATAAACCCACATTTTTTTTTTTTCCAAATAATGTAAGCCACTTTTCCTGTTTTTTGCATTTCTTTTTCTGATCTAATTTTCTGGTGTGACATGATGCCTTTTCTCCTATCTCTATCATCACCATAATATTCTGTGTGTGTTGCTGTGCTCCTCCATTTCCTCTTCCTGCATTTCTTCTTAATTTTTCTGCTCATTTGTTTCCTCTTTCTGTATGTTATTCTGAAGTCTGTGCTCATTAATTTCTATTTCTCAAAGTTGACTTCATTTTGATTATTCTTTTTGTTGTATTATTGTGAATCGTTAATGTTGTCCAAGATATTGATTGTGATAACATCTTCTAATGTAGTTTGGATGTTATTATAAGAATCTAGTTTTAGAACTTGAAAAACTTCTAAACTATTATTCGCCATTCCGTCATCATTTAGATTATTCTTTTTATTAACTTGATCTGAATTGATTTCGCTGTTGACATTTTCCTACATGCTGATTGCGGTGGGACCTCTTATTAATATTTTATGACTTGTGCGAGCGCACACCCGAATACTGTCGATTCATTTTACGAATTCCATGTACTCTGCATTCATATTGATTAGTCAACTGATGAATGTTAATGTAAGTGCTGAGGCCAATTATTGTTCATGATTGTCTGCTTTTTAAGAGCTAATTCATTTTTGTGACTTAACGCATACGTAGCATGCTGGCTTTGTACTCGTATTATTATAACAATCGAAAAATTGGAAATCCTATAAATTATTGTTTGTTGTTCCTAAAAAGGTTTGATCATCCTCAAATGTGATTTTCATATTTTCTATTCTAACTTTGGAATTATTATCAACGTTACAATCGTTATCAATATTGTGTGGGTTCTACGTCTCTTATGCTAATTTTTGAATTTTCGCGCTTCTTGTCGTCATTCTGAAATTGGGTAGATAATATTTATTTATTTAATCGTATGGTACATTTTAAATATTGTATTGTGATGTAAGTGTTATGTATGGTGCCCAAGAAGATCAGTATAAACCTGTTGAGTAAGGTGACGAAACCGTGTGCAATTGTGGATTGGTTCGTCTTGGCAAAGCATTTACTTCAAGGTTTAGGAAATCCACTAAAACCTAAACATGCCAACCCTTACCCACCCTAGTATTCACATGTAAATAATATTAATTAAGTGTGTAATGTGATTGTGTTTTGTGAAATTGTGTTGTACATTTTTTTCTAATTATCCGGGAGGGTCTTGATGACCAGGTCCTGAAATCAAAATAATATTACAGTTTTGTTTCACAAAACTAATCAAATACTCGTGTAGTTCATATAAAGTTACGTTAATAAATAATATTAAGTTTCTACTATATTTTTGCCTAAATTTATGAATTATTGTATGTCGGGAAAACACATAACAGCAAAGAAAAATGAGATTGGACAAAATATATAATCATTTAAGTTCTCGCAATCTTTTAATAGAACTAAATTAATAATTTTACATTATCCCAAACCAAACTGTGTAACAAAATGTAGTATAGAATTACCTTCAGCAGCGGTTATTTTTAAACTTGAAAACTGATTGCTATCAAAACTATAACACGAGTACCGATCATCGATCGTCTTTCTTTTTTTTTTCAAGGCATCTGTTTTATTGTTCAGAAGAAAAAATGACAATTAAAATTATGTGACTTCATATACAGGGTGTCACAATATATATATGACAGCTTGAGAGGGGTTATAGAAGGCAATAAATAAACAACTTTTTTTAGTAAAATTTTTATGTTACGCCAAGATGGCGCCCCAAAGTCAAAAATTAAAAATTTTTAATGGTTTTTTTGACAGTCCTAAAACAATTGAAAAATAATCAATAGTATCTTATAGTATGTTTTTGACTGTGTCCAATTCAAATTTAACAAAAATTTTGACCTAGAAAAATTTAAAATGACGGATTCAATTTTCAAGTACTTGATTTAAAAATTTGATTTAAACGAAAATTTGTTTTTATCGGTTTCTAAATAAATAAAAAAAGATGGAGCAGTTGATTTTTGAAAATTAAAAAAAAATGGCCACGGTCGATTATTGTCGAAATAAAAAATGTCAACCAATTTTGATAAAATGTACAAAAGTGTACTTTAAAATATTATTAAATGTAACTGTCGAACAGATTTTTAATAACTTTAAAAATAAAAATTTTGTACGATTTAGAGTTAAAAAATTTAAAAATTAATGGCGTTCAAATATTATGAAATTTTGCAAAAATGGTCTCTAAACTCCCCTAAAACCAAATGAAATTTCAAAATTAAAATTTATTTAATTTATAAGCTAAAACTTTGGCATCTAATTTAATGCTTAAATAAACAACCTAAAATAATAGGAATTACAAAGGCGACCAAGATGTAATTATAATTTTTACAAATGGTTCCTTATTACGTAAATATTAATTTACCCGTGTTAAAAAGAATTAATATTAATATACCAAAAAACACTCCACATTTCGCAATTCATTTTTGAGACTATTCGTACAAATTTTCATTGTATTCGAATAACATCCATTTTTTTAATTTTTCATTATGTCAACTAATTTTAACAAAAATTTAATTGTTCAGACTCTTATTAATTGGTTATCATATTATAGTCATTTTTTATCATTCAAAATGTATTCCTCTATTTCTTAGACAATGTCTACATCTTTTTGAAATTGTTATGATGGCTTGTTGTATTACTCCAGGTTGTTCGCAAACTTGATCACACGCTAAAACCATCCTCGCTACTAGCTCTTCTTCGGATTCAATTGGGGTACCGTCGTAAACAATATTTTTTAAAACCCCCCAAAGAAAGAAATCGAGTGGCGTAAGATCTGGAGATCTTGAAGGCCACGCAACACAACCTCCTCTCCCTATCCATCGTGGCGCATAAACTTTATTTAGATGGTTTCTAACTGACACAAAGTTATGAGACGGAGCACCGTCATGCTGGAACCACATGCGTTGACGTGACCGCAAAGGAATTTCCTCTAACAGTTCTGGTAATACCTCTTGAAGGAAAATTAGGTATACGTTCCCAGTAAGCCGGTTTGGTAAAACATAAGGTCCAACTAAATGATTGCCAATAATACCTGCCCACACGTTTATTTGAAATTGTCGCTGGTGGCTCCTTTGAATAAAAGCATGAGGATTTGCTTCATCCCATTTGTGGAGGTTATGCAGATTAACTACTCCATCTCTTGAAAAAGAAGCTTCATCCGTAAATAAAATATGTTGAGGAAAATGTCTATCCTCACGCAAGCGCCGAAGAATCCAACGAAAAAATGTTATTCGAGCATCTTCATCACCTGGGTATAATGCTTGCATGGAATAAAGATAGGGATACAAAACTTGTTCATGCAAGACTCTCCACACAGTACTGTGATTTGAGTTTAAATTATTCGCTATTGCTCTCGTGCTTGTGCTCGGATTATCTTCAACGCGACGTAATACTTCTGCTTCAAAGTTAGCAGTCCTAGCTACTCGTGGACGACCAGCAGATCCTAAAAATGATTTTTTTAAACAAATTATGATTAGTTAATATGGAACGTACCTCGCTGGAAACTTCCTGTAGTTCGAAGTCTATCATACAATCTATTAAAAATTGAATGACTCGGTGCATTTCTGTTGGGAAAACGTTGTCGATAGATTTTTTTTTTTTTTTTTTTTTTTTTTTTTTTTTTTTTTTATTTTTTTTTTTTTTTTTTTTTTTTTATTTTAATTTTTTTTTTTTTTAATTTATTAAATAAATTAAATTAATTATTTTTTTTATATTTATTTTTTTTAAATTAATTTATTTTAATAAATTTTAATTAAATATTTATTTAATAACAAATACACAACAAAAACAAAACTAATGAAAACTATAAACAAACAAATAAAAAAAAACTCAGATATGATCGTAATTTGCATTTATTGGTTGTTTAAAGGTAGGAAATATTTTAACCGTGATAAAAATGTTAAAAGAAAACTTCGGAAATATTTCTAGTTTCATTAGATTGAAAGAACAATAATTTTTAAATACCTTCGTTAGTGTAAATATCGTTATTTAGTATAATATTTATTTTTAATTTATAACTTATACAATTACTTAATGTTATTAATTTTGTGCAGTCTAGAAATCACCTTTTTCATCTTTTGTTATTAGAGCATTTTGTAATAATTGTGATTTTGTATTAAATAGAGACGATTCTTATTATAACTCAATAAAAGTCTGATGAAGTAAACTGAAATAAAAACTTTCCCGAAACGTAGCTGAAAATTCCATCATAAGTGTTTTATTTCTAAACTCTATCTCTAATGAAAATGGATTTTATCTGCAGTAAAAGTTAACCAATTCTTACATTTTTATACTATTTATGGTTGAATTGAGATTTATAAAATTGGTTTGACAGTTATGCTTGTGGTATTTTAGAGTAGATACACGTTTGGAATTTTTTGTTAAAATTGGCTGACATATTAAGAAATTGAAATAATGTTATTGACTACAATGAAAATTTGCACGAATAGTCTCCAAGTCGAATTGAATTGTGAAATGTGGCGTTTTTTAAAACTAAAACTAAATATTTTTAACACGGGTAAAATTAATATTCACGCAATTAAAAACTATTTGTGAAAATTACAATTACATAGTGATTGCCTTCGCAATTCCTATTATTTTAAGTTGTTTATTTAGGTATTAAATTAGTCATGCTAAAGTTTTAGCTTATAAATTAAATAAATTTTAATTTTGACATTTCATTTGGTTTTAGGGAGTTTAGAGACCATTTTTGCAAAATTTCATAATATTTGAACACCATTAATTTAAAATTTTTTTTACTTTAAAGTCGTACAAAATTTTATTATAAAGGTTATTAAAAATCTGTTCGACATTTAATAATATTTTAAAGTACACTTTTGTAAATTTTCATCAAAATTGGTTGACATTTTTATTTCGACAAGAATCGACCGTGGCCATTTTTTTTTAATTTTTTAAAAATCAACTGCACTATCTTTTTATATTTATTTAGAAACCGATAAAACCAAATTTTCGTTTAAATCAAATTATTACATCAAGTACTTGAAAATTAATCGATTTAATTGGACATAGTCAAAAACAAAATACTATAAGATACTATTGATTATTTTTCAATTGTTTTAGGACTGTCAAAAAGCCATTACAAATTTTTAATTTTTGACTTTGGGGCGTCATCTTGACGTAACTATTTGTCTAACATAAAAATTTTACTAAAAAAAGTTGTTTATTTTATTGCCCTCTATAACCCCTCTCAGGCTGTAATACATATATTGTGACACCCTGTATATATACATCATAATATTTTATAAAGTGCTATACGGTAACAAGAATAATGCAATACTATTAACAAAAATGATTAGTGCTATTGAATCACATAATAAATTAGTGCTAAATTAATTTATCTAATTCTAGAAACTCACCGAAGAATTTAGAATGCCAATGACGGGCACTGAATGGACTGCGATGAAATAAATATCTTTGGATCCAGTTTTTAAAACACATATAAAATTACAAATAATAATAATAGTTTAGGGTAGTGGGTATTACCTATATTAAATTCATTCGTGAAGTTAATGATAAGAATTTTTTAAAAATTTTATAATGTTTACGGTTCAGAATAATTTATTATTCTTTATTTATTAGGTTGTTGTACATATTGCTTATTAATAGTGTTGTTTTTGAAATTGACATTGTCTTCGTAGACATTGATGAAAATCATCTCTGCGATCAATCATTTTCTATAATTAGGTTCAATACCCAAGACCACTGAATTGTCAAAATTAAAAGTATGTCCTTATTTATCAGTTCACGTTAGGAAGACCTAACTTCTGTCATAAAACTACCTAGAAATTATTTTTTTGTTTATCCAAAATTCATAATACTCTAGGGAAAATGTCATTTGAGTGGGAAATAATCGCTCAAACAGAAAAAACCACATAGGGGGGGTCTTTGCTGAATATAAAACTGAGTTTTCTTTGCGACGTCACATAAATATAAATCTGAGTTTTCGGGATTCTGACTCCCTCAAAACCCACCCATAATTGCAAAAGAAAAGATTAAATTCCTTTGATCGGCTATAAGTCGAGATGCCGTGCACGTAAAAACGATATAAGCTTGAAAACGGGTTTTGCAAAAACAAATGGAATCTCTGAAAGACACTCATTTTGTTCAATTTTTGACGCCCGGCATTGTTGGTCGTATCCGAAAACTAAATTACTAAAATTTATTGAGTTATGATGTCGCAAAAAAGAAAATTTTTGAAATCTTCCTCTCGCGGCTAATTCCCGCGCAAAAAAAACGACAAAATATCCAGCTAACGCGCTCAGATTGTGATATTCTTTGCGGGCAAGAATTTGGTTCCATCTTGCAATTGCTCAGATCGATACTTTTTTTATATCGCGTTTTCCCCACTTTTTTAGCAAACAAACGCCGCGGAAAAGTTCACGCAGCTACTATTTCGAATCCTTTTTGCGCTCCAGACATTTTGGTCTTCAAGACGCCGCTCGACATGTACAAGTTTCTACTCAACACAAAGATTGATCAGCATGCTTCAGAAAATTTTTTCGAAAGCTGGCATCGATTCGGAACAAGAACCTGAAGATGCCGATTGCTGCATTATCGTCTACAATTGACTTGCTGATTTTTTTGCTGGAGAGAAAAATAACATCGTCCTTCGAAAGCTACGATAAAGAAATGTCTCTCAGAAATATTACACAGTTTATCAATGAAAGCAAACCTGAAGTAGCACATTCTTTTTTCTATGCCTTCAGCGGATGCGACACGACATCGGGCTTCTTCAATTTTGGTAAAATTATATTTCTCAACACATTGGAAACCAACTCAGAGTTTAAAGATACATTGCAGATATGAAAAAGTGGTACTGAAAAAGGTGATATATTTAAAACAGTTTTTACTTACAGCAGTATTTTGCACGTAAAATGGTATTGCTTAAAACTCGAAGCACTTTTTCACTGATATTTCAATATTTGGGGGATTATGAAATATTTTGGCGTAAAATTCAAAAGTGTCACATTGTAAACTTCTCCGCGGTTTTTTTTGCGATACAACCGCAGTTTTTGATCCGTATCTGGAAAAGTATCGATTTCTTTATTCGTGAGATAACCAAAATTGTTGTCCGTAAAAAAAGTGGGCAATTTGACTACGCTAGCGTTGTAGTCAGATTCTTCTAGATAATGGCCGCGAAAAGCCATTTAAAAATTTGCTCCTTTGCGACGCCATATCTCGAAAGTATCGATCTGAGCAATCAGGTAAAAATGGGGCTGCAAGCCTGAAATACTGCGATTGATGTATTGCATGATGGTTTGCCCCATCATTACGTACGGTGCAATCGTGTGGTGGCGAAAACTCTCTGAGTTTACAGCCAGGAAGAGACTTGCTAGAGTGCAAAGACTGCGTGTATATGCATCACGGAGCAATGCTACCTGCCCTATAAGGGCATTGAGCATTTTTGGGCTGACCCTCTCCATTATGTTATTAAGAGGAGGTCAGGTTGGCGCTTTTGCGTCTTAAAAGATTAGAAAAGGATAGCGGTCCGAGGCTTAATCACCCGAACAGGATCTTGCTAAATAGGCGTTATCCCCTGCTTCTCTCTCACAGAGACGATATAAGCAGAGACTTTTTATTTAAAGCCAACTTCCGGACGGTACTAGGCAATAAGGAAAACTAGGCGGCCGGGGGATCCTTCTCTCCAGTGCCAGATGATCAGATCTGTTGATTTACGGACGGATCTAGGGTGGCTGAAGCTACCGGCGCGGGGTATTTGGGTCACGCACTAAATACTACGAGCCCATGGGCAAATATAGCAGTACCTTTCAGGTGAAAGTTCACGCAATAGAGCGCTGAGCAGTTGTATCATCAGCTCAAAGATGGTAAGAACTTGCAGTAAGATCACCCAAGCTTGGATCCAAAGACACTCTGAAATTCCTGGTAACAAGCAGACGGATGTCCTTGCCAGAAAAGGGGCGGTCACGCCATTTGTAGGACCAAAGCCTTTCTGTGGTATTGGCAAGCACACAATACGTGAAGTACCCCAGGCTGAAGAACTAAAGAAAAATTTAGAACACTGGGTCAATTTACCAGGGCTGCGGCTTAACCGCCAAAGAGCACAAGGATTACTTAGCTGTTAGCAGGAATTCTCACTGGTTTTCTGACGGGGCACTGCCGACTAGGCGGACATCTTGCTAAGATTGATGTAACAACTAACTCAACATGCAGATTTTGCTGCGCGTCTAAAGATCCACCTACTTACGGAATGTGAAGCGACGCTTTCCAGAAGGTGGAACTGTTTTGGGAAACGTTTCCTCAAACTGGAGGAAATTACTCTACTCAATCGACGGTCAGTCCTGAGATTCTTCAGAAAACTAACCTACTGGAAGTTCAGAAACGGGGAGCACAATAATTAGTACTGATTCCGTGCTACACACCCAGATTACATCTATCTATCTATCTATCCCTCTCAGTTTTAATTTAATTTAGATTGAAAGTTTCCTTACAGAAAGGGTTTATAAATAATTAAACTAAATGCTTAATTTTTGGCAACGTTATGCTTTCTACTGTAAATGCTTCTTCAGGTCTTAATTAATGTTTTAGTTGTAGACCTTACAAATACGTTTTGTTTTAATGTATGTGTTAATGTGTCATGTGTGTATGTTTTTTTTAATGTAAGTATATATTTCTGATCTTCCTTCTTTACAATGTCGAAAATTCGTCTACGCCGATGATGTAGCAATTTAATTTCAAAATCAAATTTTTTTCCAAAATTGAAAATAAACTATCTGATGATTTGCGTATTATGGAAAATTATTTCAAAAATGGTAATTATGCCCCAATCTTAATAAGACAGAGGTTTCTTGTTTTTATTTAAGTAATAGAGAACAAAGTAGAAAACTTAATGTTATTTTTAATAATACAAAGTTAAACCATAATTTTAACCCAGTTTATCTGGGAGTAACTTTAGATACGTTTTTAATTTACAAAGATCATTTAAAAAAAGTCAAACAAAAAATAAAAACAAGAAATAATGTTATTCAAAAATTAGCTGGAATAACTTGGAGAGCAGATGCAAAGACACTTCGTACAGCTGCATTGGCATTAGTCAGCAGAATAATATAGATGCCCAGTTGAATTGCACTAAGCGTATAATTAGTGGAACCATTAAATCTACTCCTCTCGATTGGCTTTCTGTTCTTTGTAATATTACTCCACCGAACATTCGACGAAAAGCTGCGTTAAAACGAGAATGGGATAAATGCCAAATTAACAAAAAGTTACCAATTTGGAATGACATTGACAACCCTCCTGCTAAAAGACTTAAATCTCGAAGTCCTATGTGGTTGCAAGACTACTTAAGTACGGTTTTTTCTTAAGTTAAAGGGTGGAAAAAATTATGATCTGGAGTTGATCAATAAACATCTCATTGATGATCTAACAATGGAAGTCCCGGGCTTTGATGAAAAAAGAAAAATTTTGTCAAAAGTAAATCGCATAAGAACTGGCCATTCAAAGTCCAACTCTATGTTGTTCAAATGAGGTGTGATTTCTAATCAAAATTGTAACTGTGGATACGAACCAGAGACCGATTGTCAATTAACGAAGTTTAAAGGAGGGTTTCCAAACATTCATAATTTAACAGATGAAGAAATATTAGGGTTTATTGGCTATATTGTCTTGATTATCTGTTTTTTCATTATTTTATTTTGCTATTTCTTTAACCTACTATTTTTTTCGTCATTGTCGTGACTGGCGCTTGGACCGGTCCATTATATGTCGTCATGCAATGGCTGTGCTGTTATATTTTATGTTCTTATTTACCTTCTATAATGTTTACACACTTAATTAATATTATTACATGTGAATACTAGGGTGGGTAAGGGTTGGCATGTTTAGGTTTTAGTGGTTTTCCTAAACCTTGAAGTAAATGCTTTGCCAAGACGAACCAATCCACTATTGCACACGGTTTCGTCACCACACTATACAGGTTTATACTGATCTTCTGGGGCACTACACATAACACTTACATCACAATACAATATATGTATAATGTACCATACGAATAAATAAATAAATGTTTGTATGTTTATTTTAATTGACGACAACTAAAACATTAATTAAGGCCTGAAGAAGCCGTCACCCTAGAAGGCGAAACGGTGCCAAATATTATACATTTAGTTTAATTATTTACAACCCTCTCCTATAAGAAAACTTTTATCTAAAATATATATCTTATATAAAATATATAAGATCATAACTTTCCTAATAAATTGTGGTTTGATATACGAAACGTAACGGATTTAAAAAAAAATAAATCAGGATTTGCTGCTGGCTAATCCACTGCGCTCGTTTTAAGCCTTTTTTTAAAGCTTTTGTGTAACGGGATACAATAGCAATCTATCTTAATAAAAATTAGAAAATGTTGTAGGTAATTTACATACTTTTACCTAAACTTAAGGTTTTATTAAAGTACATATTTTTAAAATTTAAATTATATTTATGTGCCAATATTATTTTAAAAGGAATCTATACAAAATTGTATTCAACGTTTTTCACCTTTTATAAATGTTTTTTTTTTAATTTAATTTTACCCAATTCAGAAACAAAACACAAAAGCAAACAAAACCTTATCGTAATACGTTCAAAGTTTAAAAATAATGATTCGATTTACGACGTCACAGACACCTGTTAGATATAGAAAATTAGTAACTCGGCGCGCGTCGATTCTGAACCTGATCCAACCGGCGCTCTCTTGAGGACGCACTTCTTCACATTCAGCACCCCCAAGAGTTTCATTCTGATTCTACGTTACGTACATGTCGTAAGTTCTGAAACGGGTAAACTTTTTCTTTGCAAAAACAGTGTTGGTTTTTTTTTAACTAGACATTAAAATGTATGGAATGCTACTAGAAAGTGTTCAGCATTTTGTGCAGGTAAGACATTGCGTAGTGTATAGAATAATAATTTAATTAAATTGTTATTGGGAACAAAATAGCTATTGTTTTTAAATTTGAATTGCATAAAAAGTTCTTAAAATAGCACATTCTATACATCATTTCAATGACTATAAATATTTCAAGTAACTCTATTAACATCAAAGGATCGCCATTAAAATATCAAAGCACTTAATATATCCGCAAAAAATAGATACAGAGAAATATTTTATTTACAATCTATAATTCGCATATTTTTATCTAATCAACTTAACGTATTTTGGGACTAATCTGTGTCAAAATGGTTAGCATAGTTTCCACTATTTGAACTTAATAATTTGTTTAAACAACTGGTTTGATGTACAAGTTTAGTACTTGCTTAAAGTTCAGATGAATTCCCTACAATAGTGGGTGAAACTTTGGAAATTATAATTACGGTTCAACTTTGGAAGATGTTTAGGATTTAACCAAATATAGGAAACTAAATAATGATACTTTTTTTTAATTCTCTGGACTTCAGATGTGTGTTACCTTTGAAAGCACGATATATTGAATCCCCCACTTATTTGCGTTTTTAATACAATAACAGTAAGTTTGAATATAATTTGGCAAAAATTGGTGACACTAAGTGACATTCTTATAAAGAAAAATATTATTTATTTTTTACAATAAAAGAATAGAGTTAAGACGAAACTTTTGATACCCAAAATTTAATTTACTTAAAAAAATGTAATCCTGATTTCTCTTTAAATAAAGTGAACCAAAAATTGGGACACTCTTAATTACTTCAAGTACATTATTGGATTCCATAAAATATTACTCTTGTGAAATTTTTTAATTAACTTCATTTAATTAAACTTCATGAATGTAAATTAAAAATTTCAATTACAATTTACTAATTAACTATAAACATAAATATTGTTTAAAGTACACGATTATTACGATTCTTTATTTATCAAATTTATGTTGTGCAGTAAATATTTTCTTATAGAAAAATTTTTAACAGAAAATAATTAAGGCATCAAAAACTTTCAAATATGAGACCAATCTTACTTAAAAATGACAATAATCACTTCGAAATACAGAAAAATTGAAATATTTTTTGTAAATGTATATGTTTAATTTTCTGCTCTGCAAATTTTCACAAAAACTCAGAATTTTTAATGTCAAACATTATGCTTTTTCCTACATTTCTGAATTCTCCAACGCATTTCAACTTCACCTACAACACATTACGTAATTATATCTAACCGAAACATCTACTCTAATGTTACATCTGCGTGACAAATAGTAAATGATTTTTTTAATTACAAGATTAAAACAAATTTGGAAACTTAACAATTTTATTCAATTTAGTTTTGCTATCTAAACATTTGGATTAATCTACTTTCTGCATGTTATTTTTTTTTAATTTAAGTAGATACATACATGTTATTTCAAAAATTTATAGTACATGTTTAACGATATAGGCGTAAACAAAAAAAATACGGTTTTAATTTTCGCATTTCGTAGATTCGCATTCCTAACCTTCGCTTAAGAATTTTAAAATAAATTTTGGTTTGGTTGAGTATTTTTAAAATAAACCTAAAATATTTAAGATACATGTCAGCAACTGATGCGCTAAAAATACCAACAAACGCTAATCTCTGATATACTTTGTTGTTTTATTCTGACATTCACATTTTTTAATTTATTAAATATTATTTTCTCTTACATACAATGATTCTAACGCATAAAATTTGTAATTTAAAGTTAAAGTTACATCATAAGCAAGCAAGCGGTTGCTCTTGAAAATAGGTGTAAGTTAAGATAAGCTTACAAAAAAATTATCGTTCTTAGCATCATTTTTCAATTTGCAATTTGAGTACGTACTACGACAACGCTGTTGTAGACATTTTGACAGTTTTGATATTAGATAAGTATAATAAATCTTTTGAATGCGTTTTTGTGTTTTATTATTATCCGAAGTTACATTTACTTCGTCAAACTTTAATAAAGCTTAGTATGTTCATTTTTGATATTCTAATTTAGTAATTTGCAAAGATAAATTCAATCTAGTCTGCATTATAAATTGTGGTACATTTTTAAGATAGATGGAATGACTAAATAAAGAAAATGAAGAAATAAATTCTATTGAATGAAATAAATTGTAAATGTAAGTAAAGACATTTATTTTCATTGTGACCTTAAAAAAGCAAAATATATTAAAATTGCAAAATATGTGGCTAGCGGACTGGCATTCTAATCAATGTGTTGTTAAAGCAACGTTTAAGTTGAATTATTTGCGTTAAACTTAATTGTTAATTCATCCTAGGTATAATATATTTCGAATCAGGAGTAGAAAGCAAAGAAACCATAAGAAACTTTAACGTTTCTAAAACAAATTTTTGAGGAAAAATGTATAGTGGAGTAATCAGTTATACCAATATTCTTATTAATTATCGACCATTTATCATATTTAATATTTCTTTACGCATACTACATAAGTATGTAAAAGATGTAAGGTTAAGATCGATCGTAAAATCACGTCAAATGTCTAATATTACACACAAATATATCTGCTTTTAAAATGAATAGACAGATAATTTGTATTGATAATTGTAGTCCAAATGTTACATATGTTTTAACGTTTTCTTTTGTTTGTGAGCGTAGAAAAAGTATTGTACATAATTCAACTTGGAAATATTTTAAATTCTGCGGTGATTTATTGTATTCCTTTCTATTACACTCTAATGATACATACCGTTTACAGCTCTCATTATATGTATTTTTAAAATAACAGTAACACAATTATAGATAGGGCTAATTGGTTATTCTAACACGCTCCCTCAATTTTACAATGTAAATGTTTTGCTGCTGGCAAAGATTTAGTAAGTTCATCAGCAATAATTTTTTCAGTTAGAAGAAAAGTAACTTCAAAAGAAAAATTACGAAATGCCTCTCTTATAAATTAGATATGTGAAATTATTTTTTTGCCAATTTTTGAGCCGATTGATTGCCGTTGTACAGCCTGTCCGTGTATTAGGCTGTCTTTTGGTATTGCCTCTAAAAAGTAGATTTATTCAAAATCAGTTTTGACCATTCTTTAGGTTCATCGGTGGCAACAATTTAAAAATATTTTTAATTATACAGAGTGTCTCACTTTCATGGACCACTTGTCAACTTTGACATTTTAAACAGAAAACTCTGTAATCAGAAATAATGAATAATTTGATTAAATGAAACACTCTGTATATTTTCCCCCAGATCGATGTAGAATTAAATTCTCTACAAGTTTTCTGTCTACCAAAGCTTATCGTTAGCCGTGAAACTCGTTTTTAATCAGAAGTACACGTTTCATCAAAAAAATTTTATTGACAACTAGAAATTATAAAATAGATCGTCAAAACTAGAACAAAATCGCTGAACAGATTATTTTAAATAGTCGAAAAGAAATATCAGAATAAACTGGAAATGTGGAACACTAGAAAAATTCCTAATAAACGTATTAGCATCAAAATCTTTTTTTTTGTCAGGTGTTTTTATATGGTGTTCTATGCGAAAAGGATGAAAATTGTTCTTTCGTAACACCTTATTTACAGAGATCTTCAAAGTTCTAACGTTTTCTGATACTTGTCGTACTCAAAAGATACAATTCTTAACTGTTGATAACTATAACGATGTCAAATTGCATATCCTCTTCAGTACAAAAATGTTTTCTAGTATTTTTTCTAATAGTTAACATGTAGTTTTCATCGTCTACTAAATTTTTCGATAATATTTTTCGATAAAAACCAGTTTCACGCCAAACGGTGGATTTTTGGTAAACAAATATGTATAGCAAAATTGTAGAGAATTTAATTAAACATCGATTTAGAACAAAATATATAGGATGTTCTAATTGATTTTCTTAAGTTATTTATCATTTTCGATTACAAAGTTTGGTTTTTTTTTTAATTCATGAACAGTTAGAGTCGTTACCGCCATTAAGTGTGAATAAAATTTGAATTTCTGTTTCAAATAATAACCTAAAAACGTAAAATATCTGAACTCTGATATTGGCCCAATCAAATGATATCGCGAATAGTAAATTCAGAATAAAAATATATGTTTCTATTTAAAATGTTGACAGGTGGTCTATGATTAAATTTTTTTCTACAAACGTCAAAAATAACAAGGTTCGCGCATTGACAATAATATGCGAAGTGACCCTTTTTTTCATTTTCCTTCGTTACCATGACACCGTGCGCAAGTAGTGTGCGAAATACTTACTTCGCACACTGCATGTAAACTATATGGGATTTTATATTTTAACCTTTATGTTCCTCAATCAAGCAAAAATTCAATAAATCATTTATTTATTAATGTATAACAATAATTAAGGCTTTCAAATTGTGAAAAAATTTACACTACCTAATTTTATTTGACTTGATTTGAAAAACAGTTTAAGCCAGTTCAATACTATTTTTCATATTAAGTTAAGCATATTACTTTTTTAGAACAATATTTTACACGTTTGTAGAAAAACGTTTGATTGCATCTCATGCGCGAAATACTTTGGTGATCGAGAACTGATTTTTTTTAACTAGGCGCAAATAGATACAAAAATAACTATAAATTGTAGCTACTAAGGAACTTAAAAGAATGGTTAAAATTGATTGATTTTTCAAAGCCTTATTTTTGAATAAAAGCAGAAAAGAATATTCGTTCTCTTAAAGATTTAGTGAGGCTCATGTTTCACCATGAAATTGTAGATCCAGAAAGTGTAAATATATAACCAGTAAAAGATTTTCTGTCAATTTCTCAATTTACCCAGTCGGCGTCAAGTATCCTACGATGCAATCATTATCTTTGGTATAATTTAACTTAAAATTGATAGTTCCGATTCAAAAACGTAAGATGCGCTTAGCAGTATGCCAAACTGTCTTGTAGCATTTATTGAATTGTCTTAATCGATTTACAACGTAGGAGATATCTGGACAAGTTCCAACAGCAATGTACATAAGAGCTACGATTAATAGAGGTATTTTGACATCTGTTTTCCAGAAGTTGATTTCACGTCAAATTTCGTACCAGTGATCATCCGAGTATTAACAGGTTTTGCTTCTTCCATCTTAAACTTTCGTAGAACATCACGAATATATCCGTACTGACTCAAGGTGATTTTCTCATTTGATTGTTCAATTTGAAAAACTAAACAGTGATTAGCCATTCCTAGATATCGTACCTCAAATTTTTGAGAAAGTTCTTGTTTAATTTCTTGAGAACAAATAGGGTCATTTGTGGATATTAAAATATCATCAACGTAAATTAAAACAATTGTATTACTTGCGATTGTATAGTCGATATACAAGCAAAGATCGGAATTTTATACCACTAAACCAATTAATTTTAAGAATTGATCAAGTGTTATGTGTCATTGTCGACCGGCTTGTTTTACACCGTAAATAATAAATAAGTGTTTTATCCTTATCAAATTTAATAATTTGTTCCAAGGATATCGTTGTGATATCAAATTGAAAAATACTTAATATAATCAAACATTTCCCCCCCAAAACTCTACAACACACCTTTTAAATACCTTTTAATTGGTTCCTTCCGTTTACTTTTACCGGGAAAAACTCAACACTTGATGTTTTTATTAGTAGGCCTTTCGTCCAACTCCAGTTGTTTTTATTTCCTCCCGTATGGCATCTGACATGCCTAATTTATTAGGTCCATTCATAGCGTCGTCGAAAGAAATTTCAGTGGTAATCATAGCTGACTCTACGTCGTCGAAACTTAAATTTGGATCTACTTTGTTAAAAATTTCTTGAATGACGAACACAGTTGTAGTTTCAGTGTTTTTACTTCCAAAACATGTTTCGTAATTTTTTCTGAATTCTTAACTACTGGTACCATGTTATACATTTTTTTTGACCTTTCCTATGAATTTTAACAATTTTTGACCTGCCAAGACCGCACTTTGTTCTTAAATTTTCATTAATTGCATCAGCGTTTTCTGTAGTTACATTATCGTTTTCATCGAAAAATGTCTTGCGAGTGCTCGTGTTGCTTCGCCTCGGCTGGGCGCCTCGTCTAGGCAATATCACTCACACATAAGTATTTAACGTAAACGTGAACGTGTCAAGTATCACAACGTCGCTCCGTAGTTCTACTAAATTTTTTTTTTGGTTTAATTTAATCGATTATTTATAAATCGATAACTCATAAGATAAAATGCCACTAATCAGTAAATGTGCAGTGTGTGATAGTAATCTTAACCCGGAGAAAGAAATAAAATGTGATTATTGTAAGTTACCTATTCATACAACTTGTTCCGGACTTGCACGTGGTGAAATTCAATGTCTTTCAAGTAAAGAACGCCGAATTACATATCAATGCGACAAGTGTGCAACTCAGCGATTAGAAATCAATGACCTCAAACAATTGATTTTGGATTTAAAGTCACAGTTAACTGAATTAAAACAGAAAGTTACTACTACTGAACAAACTGATAAGTTAAATTTACCTGAAAAAGAAGAAATAATAAACGAAGTAGCCGAACGCCAACGCCGTGCAAATAACATTATTGTTTTCGATGTAACTGAAAGTTCTTCTATTAATTCTGAGATTAGACCCGAGTATGATTTGAATGAAGTTAAATCGATTTTAAGTCCACTTAACGGAATTGATGTTAACAATATTAAAACCTTTCGCTTAGGAAAACTGCCTTTGTACAATAAACCGCGTCCTTTAAAAATTATTCTAACCAGTGCAACTGATGCCATCCATGTGCTTCGCAACAAAAAACAGCTGAAATTAAACGGTAAGCAATTAGCAGTTACCTCGGATCAAACACCGATGCAACGCGATTATATAAAAAAATTACGTGGAGATCTAGAAAATCGATTGAATAGTGGGGAAAAGGATGTCACAATTCGTTACGTCCGCGGAATCCCAAAAATAGTTTCGACAAAAAACTAAAACAGTTACAATGCTATTACCAAAACACTCGTAGTTTAAGAAATAAAACACAACAATTTTATGTTTCAACAATGGACGAAGAATTAGACATTATTGCAATAACTGAAACTTGGTTTTCCAGTGACTTTCAAAGTTCTGAATACTTCAATTTACATAAATACTCAGTATACAGGTGCGATCGTCCTTTCCATCAAGTGGAATTATCTCGTGGTGGTGGTGTTCTTTTAGCTACTAAAAACAATATAAATGTTGAACAACTTGATCTATCAAACCTATTAGATCGTCTTAACTTAGTAGATATAGTAGGGTGTAAATGTAACATTAATTCGTTTTATTTTTATGTTTATGTAATTTATATTTCACGTACTCCTACAACTATTATACTACAAACTTTGTTAGAATACTTTATTGAACGACATTTCTATACTAAGCACTTATTAATATTTGGTGATTTTAACATTCCAAATTTATGCAATACTGAAAATGATGATGCTCTGAGCCATTTAATAACTAATTTCGCACATCTCTTGAACATAACTCAATGCAATAACGTTAAAAATCATCAAGGAAAATTACTTGATCTTGTTTTCTCCAACAATCCCTGTGTAGTAACTAAAGAAATCGTGCCATTTGTTACTGAAGATGTTTATCATCCTGCATTGAAAGTCACTGTAGATATACACACCCAAATACAAACTAATTGCTCGTCCAATCCAAACAATAAGTCGTACGATTTTCGAAAAGCTGACTTTCGGGCATTATACAATTCCTTACTTGGTATAGATTGGTCAGTCCTACAAAACTACGACGATGTTAATCTAGCTTGTGATAAATTTTACGAGATACTCTATACATTATTCGATGTTTATGTACCACTTCACAAAAATAAATTGCACTCCTACCCAAAATGGTTTACACGTGAAATTATTCAAAATCTAAAAATTAAGGCTAATTTAAACAGACAGTATCGTTACACAAGATCAATGGAATGTTATAATGAATTTAAACGCATTCGAAGCATCACTAAGCAAAAATTAAAGACGCTTACACAGTATATCTTCGTAGCGCAGAACAGTCTATAAGTGGTGATCCAAAACAGTTTTGGCAGTACATTCATAGTAAGACTAATAACACTCGAATACCCGGTTTTACATATAATGGCAATATTAGGTATTCTACCCCACAAACTATTGTTAATGGTTTTGGCCATTACTTTAGTAGCGTTTATCAACCATCCCACCCTTCAAAACTTCACAATATTAATAATTTATGGTACAACAACTTCCCCTGCATTAATCTTATTTCCATTTCAGAAGATGACATTACGTCCGCAATAAAGAAATTAAAAATAAACAAACTGCTGGTTTCGACCAGGTGCCAAGTTATATTGTCAAAGATTGCTCTAATGTTCTTCTTGTCCCACTTTTAATTATATTTAATTTAAGCTTAAGAACGTCAATTTTTCCTCAATTTTGGAAAATAGCTCGAGTCTGTCCCATTTTCAAGAATGGTGATCCCTCAGATGTCACTAACTACAGACCTATTGCTATACTCTCTAACTTTGCAAAGATCTTTGAAATTATTCTATATAGGCATATATACAACAATATGAAACAGATTATATCCCCTTCACAACATGGCTTCATGGAACGTCGCTCTACCATAACTAACCTAAGTTGCTTTTCGCAGTTTGTTTCTGAACAACTTGATAAACAAGGGCAAGTAGATGTCGTTTATACAGATTTGTCTAAAGCGTTCGATAAAATAGATCATTCAATTCTGCTTACAAAACTTCATCAGATAGGCGTTAGCGACTCTAACATAGCTCTATTGAAATCTTACTTACAGGATAGACCACATTACGTTATGTACAATGGATATAGATCTATACAGTACATTCCTACATCTGGAGTCCCCCAAGGTTCTAATTTAGGGCCCTTACTTTTTCTTATATTTATTAATGATCTGAGTTATCATTTACAGTGTCGGTTGTTGATGTTTGCTGACGACGTCAAAATATTCACATCAATTGTAAACCAGGATGATACCATAAAATTACAGTCTGATATTAATTTACTTTCTAACTGGTGCAGCAACAATATCCTAACCTTGAATAGTGGTAAATGTAAAATTGTTACATACACTCGTAAGATTAGTCCAATAAAATTTAATTACACGATAAACTCAGAACTTTTAACTAGATCTAATTTAACCAAAGATTTGGGGGTGACGTTTGATGCTGGATTCACTTTCATATACCACATCAACAACATAGTCTCTTCCGCTTATAAAATGCTGGGATTTTTAATACGTAGCTGTAAAGACTTTTCAAATATTTCGGCTTTAATAACATTGTATTTTTCTTTTGTACGATCCAAACTAGAGTACGGAAGTATCGTTTGGTATCCAATTTATGACTGTCATGTATTGTCCATTGAAAGTGTACAGAGAAAATTTCTAAAATTTCTGTGGTTTAAGATTCATAATGTTTATCCACCCAGGGGTTTTGATCACTCAATCTTACTAAACACATTCAACATTGATTCATGTGCAATCAGGAGGGTATACATCAGTTTGATTTTTCTTTTTAAATTAATGCATAATAAGGTTGACTGTTCGTATTTGTTGCAAAAATTACATTTCCATGTTCCTCGATTACATTCTCGGCAAGAATTAACATTTTATCTCGCAAAGGCTCGAACTAATGTAATATTAAAGTCTCCCATATATGACATGTGCAACAATTATAATAATATCTGCAACCAAACAGACATTCTTAATTGTAGCTTGTCAGAATTTATAACATTTATAAAATCAATTAACGTGTTGTTTTTTTTCACATTTGTAGTAGGTAGTAATAGATATTACCATGTATTCATTTATATATAATTTTTCAATTTAATTACTTTTTCTCATCTCTTTTAATCTAGTAGTATTATGTTCACTTGTAAAATTGTCTTGTAATTGGCATTGCTGTTAGACAATAAATAAATAAATAAATAAATAAATAAATAAATAAAAAAAAAAAAAAAAAAAAAAAAAAAAAAAAAAAAAAAAAAAAAAAAAAAAAAAAAAAAAAAAAAAAAAAAAAAAAAAAAAAAAAAAAAAAAAAAAAAAAAAAAAAAAAAAAAAAAAAAAAAAAAAAAAATATTAATAATTTTTTTAATATTTTTTTTTTTATTTTTTCCTTTTTTTTTTTAAAATTTTTTATTTTTTATATTATTTTTTTTTTTATTTTTTTTTTTTTTTTTTATTTTTTTTTTCTTTTAAAAAAATTTTTTTATTTTTTTTTTAATTTTTTTTTTTTCTCTTATTTTTCTTTTTCTTTAGCTTTCTTTACAACCTCTTCTCACTAACCCAAAATTTCTCTTTTTCTTTAAAAATAATTTCATTTTTTATTTTTAAAATAAAAATTTAAAAAATTTTATTTAAAAATTTTTTTATTTAAATTTTTTTTTTTTTTTTTTTTTTTTTTTTTTTTTTTTTTTTTTTTTTTTTTTTTTTTTTATATTTTTTTAAAATTTTTAAAAATTTTTAAATTTTTTTTTTTTTAAATAAATTATTAAAAAAAATAAAAAAAAAAAACAAATTTTAAATTTTTTTTTTTTTTCTTCTTTTTTTTCTTTTTTTTTTTTTTTCTTTTTTTTTTTAAAAAAAAAAAAAAAAAAAAAATAAAAAAAAAAAAAATAAAAAATAATTTAAAAAAAAAAAAAAAAAATTTAAAATTAAAAAAAAAAAAAAATTATAAATTTAAAAATTATAAAAATAAAAAGCTTACCCCTTCTCTAATTAAATTAAATTATTTTTTTAATTTTTTTTTAAAAAAAAAAAATAAAAAAAAAAATTTTAAAAATTTTTTTTTAAAATTTTTTTTTTTTATTTTTATTTTTTTATTTTGGTCGGGGATAATCGGTGTTGATTGGTAGGTTACAATTTTACATTTTTTTAAAATTACGTTTATAATAAGAATTTAAAAACTATCTGTTTTTTGCTGTCATTAGTGATAAGAAGGATTATCTACATTGGACGCTACTCACATATGTATATTTTCAGTCTTCAGATTAAAGCCGGACGCTACTCGGATGTGCCCGTTGGTTTAAGTACCTAACTTCAAAAATACACAAAGCACAAAGTTATTTCTAGATCTTAGTAAATAATTAAGTGTATAATTTTTGTTCTTAAATTTTTGCATTGAACTTTTAAGGCAGAATGAAAATATGATATGATAAAACATAACTGACATGCAAACTCGTTTTCATGTCAACTTATATTAACCTTAATAATTATCAATTAGGTTTATTATTTTAGATTAGTTAGGGTAGCGATGTTGTGTAGATAATACCATGTTTGCTGGTGGTGAATAATTATTAGTTGAGTAATTAGTTAAATTAAACTAATTGTGTAGATGTATATAACTCCTACATTTTTATTATATTAATGGTTATTTTGTGGCGTAGGACTATTTTTTTAGTTAGAATTCAGAATTTAGTTTAATGTTTGTTTTTTCTGTTTAATTTGTTTAAGCGTGTTCGGTTTGATTAAAAGACCAATTTTTTTGTAAAGGAAAATAAGGACTCAGCTTAATTGACGTAGTAAGTGAAGTTACCGGCCGGTAATTGCGTCTTCATTCACGAACCTGGTGAAATTTTTTATTGTTTGTGTATTGAAGGCTTAAGTCGGACTGTGGATATAGTGTGGTGGTGGTGTGATAAAAAATCCAAATTTTCTTTTTAATCGTGTATTTACCTACTAAATTATATGCTACATTGTTTACACTGTTTATTAACTCTATATATACCTACCTCAGATTTTAGGTGTCGGTTTTGTAATTGATGTTATTTTCATATTTGTTAATATAAATCATTTCAGAAATTACTTTTGTTTGATGATTACGTTCTACGTCTAGGATAGGATAGGATTATCAAACTCAAAACCATGTTTTTTTCCTTATGATGTAACGTTAATACGGTTATAGGGGGATTATTAGACATTTTTTTATTATTTTATCAGTCTTATTTATGGTTTTCAGTTTTTAGATATCAAGAAAACTACCTGTCCGATTTTTATAAAACTTTTACATGGCCCTTTATTTATAATTCCGTAGATTTGATTAGATTTTGAGCAATTTTTATGTAGCCAAAAGAGCCGTTAACCTACACAGATTTTCAAGTTTTTAAAATATTTAAAATATTCACATTTTGTTTCAAATAAAAGTTTAATTATACACAACTTTTATTTAAACTATTTTTTGATCCGATAAGTATTACCGAGATATAACAATCACGTGACAATAATTGTTGTAACAATATCTTCACCAATATCAAAATTGACGGAAAAAAGTTGTTGTAAATTCTATTGTCTATAGTATTTGTTTGAACCATTTTTTGTAAAACGCAATTTTATTTTCGATTATCGTGGCGATGTGGAGTTCTGCGGTAAACGCTTGTTTTTTTATTTAATTTTGCTTTGTATGGCCGATATAGCAATCCGAATAGTTTTTGCAATCTATCTTGCAAACCATGTTCGAAAATTTGTCTTTTAATTTTGTGGAAAATTTGTCGAATATGGTGTTTTGATAATAAGTGAGTCCAGGTAAGTTGATAATATTATGTAATGAGAAAATGTTGTGTTGGTGACAATTGTATTGACTGAGGGTGCGTGATGGTCACTGAACAGTACTCTGTTTAGAATTGAATTAGGATAATTATTTTGTTTTAATATTTTATGAATTTTCATGTTTTTTAAAATATAATTTTTAATTTAGAGGGTAGTATGAGAGATAGTTAATTGTTCTATTTAATGTTATATTTTTAGTATACCAATCGAATTTTTGGTAGTAATGTGTTGGTTTTTTGATAATCCAAATATTCAGAAGAAAAGGTATTTTGTTGTTAATCTTAATTCAATTGTAAACATAAGGTGTGATTATAACTATATTGAATAATTGTAGTATTTAATTTACTTTATCTGATGGGATGCATGCAATTAAGGGGATGCTAAAAGTTCCTGGCTTTACACAGAAAGAAACGTGCTAGCAAAATATGGTACACGTTTTATTCAACGTACTCCCAAAAAAGGTAACACACTTAGTACAACGCTTCTCCAGTTTTCGTAACCCGTCCAAATAAAATTGGGACGGTTGCGCCTCGAAAAACGCCTCCGTAGCTGCGATGACTTCCTCATTAGAGTCAAACTTGGTGCCCTCAGGTGTTTCTTCAGTTGTGGAAAGAGGTGATAGTCTGATGGGGCCAGATCAGAGGAATACGGCGGGTGGTTCAACAATTTAAAGCCAATTTAGTCGATTTTTCTAGGGTGCGGTAGGTGGTATGGGAAGGCGCATTATCCTGCAAAAACAAAACCCCGTAAGTCAACTTCCCTTAGCATTTCTGCTTCAACGCCTCCTTCAATTTGTCCAAGAGAGACATATGTAGTAATCGGCGTTGATCGTGCACCCCTTTGGCAAATAATCCACTAGGTATAAGTGCCGCCATCTTTGCTTTGTTACTGCGTGGAATGAAAACTCTCCCACGTACGCATCTATTACTGCGCATGCGCGCTACTAAATAGTTAAATAGGCATTTACGTGATTAGTAGCAAAACCAGGAACTTTCCAGCACCCCCTATATTGTCTAGATAAGAATTAATGAAAATGGGTTGAAATTTTAAGTTGTCTGTTACATAAGTGATCAAGTCATGCATGGTGATCTGGGACTAGGGATAGAGGGTTCCCCATCGCGGTACCAAACTTTTGTTGGCAAAATTGTCTTTAGCATGTGAAAAAACTTGAATCTATCAAAAAAGAAATGATGTTTTTGATCTCATCTGGATCTAGCGTTAATCTGGTTCCAGTACTTATGTGATAATTTGAGAACTAGGTCTTTTGAATGGTAAATCAGAATTAGAATGAGATTAAAGAACTAATTTCTAAAATGGTTTATGTTAACAAATATGAAAATAACGGAATTACAAAAACCTTCACTTAAAATCTGAGTACAATATATAAAAAACTAATAAACAAAATTAAAAATAAACAATAAACTAAATTCTAAACTGTAACCAAAAAACTAATCCTACGCGATAAAAAACTATTAATATTAAAACAAAAATTAGATGTTATTATACATATATGCACTATGCAATTATTTTAATTCAACTACTAATTACCAACCACCAATTAACTTGGTGTGATTTACTCAACATCGCTACCCTAACTGATAATTATCGTAATGATTATTAAAATTAATATAAATTAACATGAAAACGAGTTTGCACGTCAGTTATATTTTATCATATTATATCTGTAATCATAAACCACATTCCATTCCCTTGTACGATCGCTTACCAAAAATATATTCATTCTGCTTTAAAAGTTCAATGCAAAAACTTTAGAATATAAATTATACAATTAGGTAATTATTTACTTAGATCTGGGGATAAAGTAGTGCTCAATGGGTCTTTTTTTAGAGTTACTTATCCAATTATCATAACAATCTGATCTGGCATACGTAAGTCGTTTTTTTGTTCATAATTTAAAAATTAGATTTTTATTTTTAAATAATTGTCAATTAGTTTATTACTTTTGTACTTTGTTTTAATATACAGTGGTCCGAAGATGCACCCGCAATAAAAGGGTGCGAAATGTCTCCAAAAACTGGAACATGTTGTTTGTCTGCTTAATAAGTAATCTACTACAATTTTCCACAAAAAAGGTCCAGAAATCTTACACTTTTTTGGCAAAAAAGGATTAAAAATATATTTAAGTTTTAGTTACCTATAAAATGTTATTAAAAAAATTACAGCAGCTAAAGTATGTTTTACAAGCCAAAAACTCTGTTGTTAACATTGAACGAGAAAAAGTAAAAAGTATGTATTGCACACCTTAGAATCTTTATCTTGGCGCTACCAAAATATCAAATTGTTTTTGGATAGTTTTTATATCACTATAATATAATAATCACTTATAATCACTGTAGTCTTAGGGTTGATTGAAAACTTTCTAATTCTCTACTCACACTCACACTCATACCCTACTTACCTTATCCTAACCTAACTGAACGTCTTAGTTGTTTAGTATAGTTTTGTTCTCCAAACAATATTTTTAGCATATTCTATACTCAAAAATGAGTTCCGTTTGAGTTTGAATATGTTAAAAAAACTAAAATTATAGTAAACAACTAAGGCATCAACTTGATGTTCAGTTAGGTATAATATGTGAGTGCAAGAAATATCTCTAAAGATCTTTGAAATGACAACAAATATCACCGCAAAACAAATTATGTAGAATTGTAAAATGTACAAATTTGTATTTAAACAAGTTTCAATTCTCAATACATAATTAGATTAAGTCCAGTTCCTAGCATTATCATTTTAATTTAAACTGAAATGCTTAGTGTTTTTATTCCAATTATACATAGGACTGCTAATCACTCTTTCATTGAGGATGAATCGTCTAAATATTGGTGATACAGGAACGCATAGGTAATCATTCTACTGTACTGCAGTGAAATTAAAACTCCTTATTGTTGAACATAGTATTATGTTTTGAATTTTTTGTTGTGTCCAGTTTGTACCAATGTAGAATAAATTGGTGCATTATTTTCAATTAGTAAATCAAATTAATGGTAACTAACTAATTTATTTGTATTCTGAAGAGTTGTCAAGTGGTATTAATGTTTAAGTACTATGGAAACTCATCTGTTAAAATATTCCTGTATCGAAAATACAGGCAAAATACTGCATATTGTGGTTAAAGTAGGAAGCCCCCTCGATCATTCAAACGACTATTTATTTTAAAATTATATAGATTTCTTCAAAAGTCCACATACATAAATGTATTCAAAATTTCAAAATTCGTATAGTGCTAAATATACTATCAACATGTACCCATAAAAGAAACTAGGTTTACCAGGTGTCTTGCTACCTCTAATTGGTCTAAATAATCAAAGTGAATATTCAGAGAGAACAGCATCCACAAATGGTGATCGACGGTGCAATGTCTGTATTCGTCCAGATTGTGTCATCAACTTCATTGTCCACAAACTGGCCACAAGAACGATGAGACAAATCAACCATTTTGTTTTAAAATTATTTAGTACTGCACCAATTTTGAACTGTTTTAAAATCAATATCGAACACCTTCCTAAGTCATGATATTTTTTTCAAGCTCTTTCTACCGCAGAATTGTAAAAGAGACTCAACCGCACGACTATAATCAATATTTTTAACAATGACATTGTTATTACGATTGCAACGGCAAACACAAGATGGTCCATAAGTATTTGTCGACCACATCTACAAGAAAAAAGTGGTTACACATCGTCACAATACCTACAATGTTTTAATTTTTGACGTAAATTACAACTTGACGCTTCAATGACAAAAATTTCATCCATACATTGCGAAGTCAGCCATGAAAGCAATAATTGATTTTACTAAACCAGCTAACACCAAAATTATCTGAAACCGAAAGTACATTACTACTACTAACTCAGTGAGAGGTGTACATTATTGGTAAACGACAATTTACACCCTCGCATAATAGTAAACAATACTAGAGAAGTATTGTTGTGTTAAAAATGCGTTGGAAGCAATAATTTAATGAGTACTTTTACTAAGCAAAAACTCGTCAACAAATCATCGCCTACTAAACGCAAGAAACTTAAAACTCGATAAGTCTTTTTTAGACTTAACTGATGCATATGATACAGTGTAGAAAGAAGGTTTACTTTTAAAATTGTCTAACGTTGTTCCTCTTTGCAAAGTTATATTTTTATTAAAAATATGTTATCAAAGTGGAAGTTAAGAGATTTTAGTTGAAGATATAAACAGTAAATTTAGATTTTGTTGGCATGTTTAGGTTTTCGTGGTTTTCCTAAACCTTGTAGCAAATGTTTACCAAGACGAAATAATTTTAGTAGATAAGTGTTTCAATAGATGTTAGTATTTGGAACAATATACAATAAACAGATAGTATAATGAAAATTACTTTAAGATTGGAAAGTCGGAAATTGTTGTGAACAATCTCATACTACATGTGGGGTGTAATGGGTCACAAAATAGCTTAATTCTTTTAATCATTGCGTAGCTTTATACAAACTGATTAATCTAACCCCTGTCGCACAACCTCTTGAACATCTTCAAAAGGTTAGTCATCTGAACTGTCGTTAGTTAGCTAGAACTGTTATTGTTTTGCTGTAACGCTTCTTCCAGGCTCCACCATAAGCCTTCAAAGTTTTACATTTTTTCTTGTTGGTGATGCGGAGAATTGTTGTTGTTCTAGATAGTTTAAAAAGGGCATCGTTGACATTGGTAACAATACCACTGGTATTTTGTGTAAAAATTGCCCAGGATCTACTAGTACGACTCCTGTTACTCAAAATAAGTTTATGAGCTCAGTTTTAATAGCACTATTAGATTTGTTTTCCATTTCGACGGGAGTAGTAGCAAACAGATGAGGAAAATCCTTTTTATCTATTGACGTTTGCTGTTTATGTGTCGTCTTTGAATTCGTCAATACGTTTCTCCATGCAATCTTAAATGGGCGGAAAAATCAACTCTCTAAATATTGGGTTAAGTGGGTTGAATTCTTAGAGAGGCGGTCGAAGGCAGAGAGCTATAACAGTATCAGTAAAATGTGACGAAAGATGATCGCCCAGCAACACTTTTCTGGTAATCTTTTTGCATGCGGTAAAAAGGTTATTCAAACTATTCCGTAAATGATTGTACATCCATTCATCCATGATGTGTCCGGTTATAACGCGATCCGAAACTACCGCATCTTTCGTTTTAACATAGTTCTCCTTTTGATCCCATTTCTATCCATTGTTGCCACAATTTCGGCTTTGGAAAGGACGTATGACGGTCATATCATTCAAGATGCTAAACCACACATCATGACAGTTATGGCAGTTTTAGTAAAATTACATACACGTTCAGAGTACTTGGTGCCCCACTAAAGAGCATCTTTTATTTGTCGGGGTCATCTTGTAAGTTTGTTTCGCCATAGTTAAACACATTAGAATTTCTTACAGCGTGTCACGTAATTTTTCAAAATATTTAACTATATTTTCTCGCGTAACATTCGCACGCTATTTTTTTTATATTTGTGGCAATCCTTTAACTTATTTCATTTTTATGTATATCTGGTATATTTACCAATTAAAGTTCTGGAAACTCACAATGTCAGTAAAAACGTCTTCACTTTTTAAATGGAAATTTTACATACAATATGTCGAATAAACAAAACGTTACACAAACCAGCCAGTGTAAGACGAATCTAACCGACGGTTTTGCGCGCTTTTCGTAATGTAGTGATCAATCTCAAAATCTCAACCCTTGTTATCAATCTCTTTTTTTTTGAAATTTCGAATGCGTAATATTTTCACAAAATCTTACACAAATCGATGTAAAATTTGTTTTTATTTATTAAGTTGAATATAATACAGGATGTTTTCTGATTAAATGTCAATATTTAAGGCCGCGATTTTCGAGACCATTTTAAGAAGAAAACTTTATTCGAACATATGTTCTTAATGTCTTAACTTTAAAGGTTAAAGGTGGTAAAGTTTTAAAAAATAAATAATTTATTATTAATATTTGTAATTTCATTTCAGATATTTTAATAAATTTAGCATACATAAACTATGTATCAATGGGAATTTTTTAACGTAGCACATTATTTTATTTACGTCAGTGGGGTTTGTACGGATTTTGATTTGCCTATTTTGACAGGCATTGATAGTACGCCACTGATTTCTCTAAAAATAAAATTATTCTTGAAATTTTCAATAATTTCTAACTAAATTTAATGCCTTAATTTATTCCATGCGATGCACGGTTTTGCTTAAAAATAAAATCTATTTCTATGCATGGTGATGTGATATTAACGGTATTAACTGGTAAAGTTCCTTCTTTAGGAGATATAGGTAAATATACAATTAAACAAACTAATTTAGTTTTTCAATTTTAGCCACGTTTCGGAAGCTATTTTTATTAGAAACAACTGTTCTCTTCTTCAGACTATCATGAATTGTAAATAAGTTTTTGTCACTTGATAGCCTAAAAGGGATCATTTTTTTTAAAATAAAAAATAGCTTCCCAAACAGCTACATTAAAATTCCTCTTGATACATAGTACAGGTATGCTAAATTTCATTAAAATATCTAAAATGGTATTACAGATATTAATAATAAATGATTTATTTTTGAATGATTTACCACCCTGTACCTCAAAAGTTATGACCTATGGGTTTATATGAAGTTTTTTCATAAAATGGATCCAAAAATCGCTCCTCTAAATATTGAGATTCAATTAGAAAACACCCTGTGTAATATATAAATCCAATTTTTTATATTTACGTATAATGTAAACATCATAGTAGTAAGTAAACGTCTCATTTGATTTTGTAAGTAAAATAAGCTTAGCACAAACTAAAATCAAAATAAAGCTGGATTTAACACTACACAACTCCCTTCTTTGTTTGACATATTTAAGAAGTGGTTTTGTTCCAAATTTAAGCAGACCGCATGAGCCCTGTAGCCAAGATAGTTTCCATCGTTTCCAGTGTGCGTTCCTTGCCATTTATTTTAACGATTTTGCCGAAATTGGAAGTACTGTTTTTGGGTCGTTTATTGATAAATTATGGATATACCATTTTTGCCGAATTAAAAAAAAACGCCACAATATAATTAAGAAAACAACTTCATTTGGCACCTGGTTGCCATAATTACAAAATATTTGAACTAGCGTTGTTCGTTGAATATTGTTGTTTTATTTTTGACATGCTTTTTCTAATTTTGACGTTATTTATAATTAACTGACTTGTCCGACAGACGTTATCATGTCTTCTCGATGAGTTTGACAGAATTTGGAGTTTTCACCGAATTTGGTATTCTCCAACTTTTTATAAAATGTGTAAAATCGAAGCCCACACACATAAAAACGTTCGTCAGTTGTAATTTTTTTGAAATTACAGGTACTTTAAAAAGTAGATTTAATTTAAATACTGAAAATTGGCACCGAAACAGGTCGCCTATATCGTGACATCAATGTTCGTATAAATAACATAATATGGGTTGCTTGATTTATATGCAATTTTCTTAAATATAAATTTTCTGAAAACACCCAATTGTCAAGTGGACAATCGACTGCTGAATCGCCAATAAAATGAATGTTTTCCAAAATTCTTGTTATTACCTTCCGTAGTTGGCAATAATAAACCTGTTTGCTGATATATTTGAACATGAATCTGCAAGAATAAATTAATGTAATCTAGGGAATTTTATAGCAAAGTTTTGTACTATGTGGCTGACAAAATACGTTGCATAGCACTGACATTTCCTCATTAAAAAATAAAACAAATGAATGAACACACTGCCTTCTGGTTGCTTTTGACAATTCATAGATAACGTGCCATTGAAACCTGCCAACGTATTGTCATCTCCCTTCTCCCCATTGTACTTACCTCGAATGTATACATAAAATTATCTCGAATAATAAAGTAATTATTATATTGCTGGATATAAATTTAAAAAAAGTCTAAAATCAAATAATATAGTGGCTCTGGTGGCGATACCAACGATATTAAATTAACTTAATCGCTGGTACAACACAATCCAAGCGGAAATTAAATTTCTTGCAATGTGGACTATAATAGATTGCCACGTTATAGTGGAATGCGTCTCTACTGGGATTACACGCAACATTTCTACGTTGTCGAATTTATTCCACCTGTCCCGCTCAACTTTATTTCGGGCTTTGTTTGTTTCTCAGTTTGACTTGCTCGTGCATATCTTTGACTTAAAGTATCGCTATTTTTTCGACTTAAGTTGGTACACACGTCTAATTGGTGGCATTTTGAAGAATTAAAATTCAAGTGTAAATAAAAAATTAAGTCCAATAGTGTTTCTGTACATCCATTTATACCACGTTTAGTTTATCAAGACTTATGATATTAAAATAAATTAAAATTTGATTGCAATGAACTATCTGCAATAAACAAAACACTCTTAAAAAACTCACTCAACAAACTCAAAACTTTGCCGCGCGCAAACTGTCAAACTCGCTAAAGTTTTCTAACGCTTTCGAATTTTCTGCGCAATTTACTTATTTTTTCTTTCATAAAGCGTTTGAAAACTTTAAATAAAATATATGAATTAAATCGTCTTAAAAGTTATAACGTGACAAAAATAGAGATTTATTTTTATATATAAGAAGTAGGTGTCAAAATGGTTCACTTTTTGTAACTAGTTACGATAATAAAATTTTTTGTCAATTGTCAGATTATTTTGACATTCGTTTTGAAAATTGTAGTCATGGAGATTACACACCATTAGGGTTTTAATTCGAAATAGGTTTAATTACATTTTTAGATTGTGTTTTTTTCAAAATTAGAGAAAATATTGTATGTAACACATAGCGAAGCACAATTTTTGTAATTCATGAGATATTGTTCGTCCCACATTTATCACATTCGTTACAAAAAAAAAGCGTTTCGATCTATTTTACAATTGTTCTATAATTAACGTTCTTTAAACCAACAATGCATGACTTTTATTAATAACCCAGAAAGAAGTAGTTAGCAGCTTTTGTTTTTTATTGTCAATTGATGTTACTGGTATTTTTAAGTAACTTATCCTAATTATTTGAAAAAAATTCTTTATTTTTATATTTTTAAATAACGACGTGTGTTCTTTGTTATTGTAATTCAATATATCACACAATAATTTTTTCAGCTGAATTTAAATAAAGTACATATAATTATACGTTCTGTTATTTATATATACTCAAATAACAAGCTGTGAAGCACTGGAAGTTTAACACGAATTTTATTACAATGACTTGCCGTATAAGTTATAATTAATTATTTATTGAATTTGCACAAGTGTAATTACAATTTATTGATGACAAGAATTCCATTTCCTTAATTAAAAATATTATAATACCTTGTAATAATTACTTTGTTAACTGTTATAACGTGATTATTTGGATAAAAAATATTTATTTTCATTTCTTATTTAATAATCATAATAATAATAATAAGGACTTTATTGATACACTACATTTCTTACACTACATTATTTAAAATAATAGTTAAAAAAATTATTTTGATGAAAAACTTGAATTTTTAAACTTGTTATAGCAGCTGCAAATGAAATTACTGAAAGATTTCTTGTAAAGACTCAAACTATGAGAGTTTATTGTTAAAAATCTTTTGTGTCTCAGATTCAGGTTATGTACATCTGTTCTGTAGGTTAACCGTTCTTGTAAGTATGAAGGGCATTTTAAATTAATTACTTGATAGTAGAGAGCTGATGCATGTAAACGACGTTTGTTTTTAGTTTGTAATTTTTGACTAAATCAAAAGGTTTTTAATTTTGATTATTTCAAATCAATATAATTTCATTGTACATACTTTGCACATTTATATCAAATTTATATGAAATTTATGTGCAACAATAAAATATAACTTTTAAGTGATTTCCGTTATCTCTTTTCATTGTATAACGTAGGGATAAACTACAGGTTTCCTTATAAAAAATATTTTAGTTTTTGATATATACGTATAGTAATGGACTTAGTTGTTTGTTAGATGTTTAGATTTCATGTTATATATCTGTATAGATTTTTTGATGAAATAATTTTTGAGATGTTTACCATTTAATTGTTAGCATTTGACCTGGACATATGTTATTGACTTTATCCTGATCACGACAAACCCTTTATTTTTAATTAAAACTACCTTCAAGATAAACCAATTATAGTGTATTGCACGAAGTTTAGCAAAAAAGTTATTAGTAAATATTCTGACATTAATTTTCAATTACTTCCGCGGATATAAATAGAAATAGGTAGAGTTCACTTTAAAATTGAGTTTGAAATTTCTTATGTGAGTTTAACATAACAATACAGGGTGTGGCGCGAAGAGTTTTGATTAAAAGTAATGGCGGATAGAGTTATGTTAAAAATCTGAAATTACGAAGCTATAGGTTTTCGATGACGCCGAGTTCAAATATAATATTGTCCTTAATGTGGCACTTCCGGTTATACCGGAAGTAGACGTCAACTTTGTTATTTTAAATAGAACCTAGTATTTTTTATTTTATTTTCGGATTCTACATGAAATTTTAGATTAAATTTGTGAACAATGTCTTATACCAAAAATGAAGTATTTTCGAGATATTTCGATTTTTTAAAATTTTGAAAAAATCTAGTCTACATTGAATACCGATATCTCCATTAATTACGAAGCTAGTGACGTGAAATTGTAACTAATAAACAACAAGCGCTTGCCCGTTAACTCCATGTGTCCAACTCATTGATATTTCATACAGAGTGTTTAAACTTAGCTGCCACCGTGGCCAATTTAAATCATTTATAAGCTGCTTACTTTAAATAGAACACCCTGTATTTTATTACATTCTTTTATTAAATATTTTTTAAAAAAATAAAAATTTTTTTTTTTTTATAATTTATAAAATTTATTCTTTTTTTTAAAAAATTTTATAATTAAAAATTTAATTTTTATTTTGTTTTTACAGTTTTCTTACCATTTATTTCATTAAATAACAAATGTAGGGTTTACTAATGATGATTTCCTAAATCTTATTATTATTTACGGCGAGTGTAATAGAATTGTTGAAAGGACTTGTCGTGTTTTTGCAGAAAGATATCCAAATCGACCAAATGCAACTGGTGATATTGTAAGAAGATTGCTTAAAACTGCCGTCAGTTTGGTCAATTTAAGACACAAATTAATAAAAATAAACCACTAGTGGACAATGACATAAACGAAATTAATGTTTTGGGTTATTTTACGGCCTCTCCAAATGCCTCTATTAGAGATTGTGAAAGAGATCTTACTTTGTCGACGAGAACAATTCATCGCATTTTAAAAAACACAAATGGAAACCATTTTCGTATCATTTGGTGCAGCACTTAAAATTAGATGATCCTCCTCGAAGGGTGCAATTCTGTGAATGGTTTTTAATGAAGACCCAAGAGGATGAAAACTTCATAAAAAAAGTTATATGGTGTGATGAAGCAAAGTTTAGCAAAAATGGATTATTTAATCGACATAATTCCCATTTTTGGTCTAATGAAAATCCACATGTTATTAAAGAACGTTCTTTCCAAGATAGTTGGAGTTTTAATGTTTTTTGTGCAATAAAAGAGATAAATTTTAGCAATAAAATTTTATGATGAAATTTAAACGTGAAAGATATTGCGACATTTTAGAAGAATCATACGACCCGCGTTTATTTAAGAAATGGAGAGGCGACTTCAGCATGGTATCAGCAAGATGGAGCACCTCCTCATAACTTTGGGCGTGTTGCTGACCATCTTTACGACATGTTTGATGATAGATGGATTGCCAATAAAGGTCCGTTTCGTTGGCCAGCTCGCTCTCCTGATTTGGCTCCTCTAGATTTTGGTATTTGGGGTTACATTAAAAATCAGGTATTTTCCAAACCTGTTACGACAAAGGAAGATATGATGCAAAGAGTCTTACTTGCTTTTAATTCTCTAACACCCGACCATATTTCCAGAATTACAAGACGTAGCTTAATGAAAAGGATTCATAAATGTTTAGAAGTAGATGGAGCTAATTTTGAACACTTATTATAAAACTTTATTTGTTTAATATTACATTTAGTTATTTTTGTTTGTAAGTTATCTAATTAAATTAATACAAAATACCTAGTCAACGTTTTTAATGATATCCATAATTAATAATCCTTTCAGGCTATTGGTTACTTTTCAGAATTAATAACTTATGAAAAAATATCAAAATATCACCTTAAATAATGGAAATCATGGCCTACCCTTTACTAATGTTGAAATAATTAAGTGTTGTTATGTTTTAACAAAGATAATGAAATATCTCAAAACTGGTTGGATTTAGGTATAGGGAATACTGATACCAAACGAATTGGTTTAAAAAATACAGCAAAAATGTAATAAAATACAGGGTGTTCTATTTAAAGTAAGCAACTTATAAATGATTTAAATTGGCCACGGTGGCAGCTAAGTTTTAAACACTCTGTATGAAATATCAATGAGTTGGACACATGGAGTTAACGGGCAAGCGCTTGTTGTTTATTAGTTACAATTTTACGTCACTAGCTTCGTTATTAATGGAGATATCGGTATTCAATGTAGACTAAGATTTTTCAAAATTTTTAAAGAAATCGAAAATCTCGAAAATACTTCATTTTGGTTATAGGACATTGTTCACAAATTTAATCTAAAATTTCATGTAGAATCCGAAAATAAATAAAAAATACTAGGTTCCATTTAAAATAACAAAGTTGACGTCTACTTCCGGTATAACCGAAAGTGCCACATTAAGGACAATATTATATTTGAACTCGGCGTCATCGAAAACCTATAGCTTCGTAATTTCAGATTTTTAACATAACTCTATCCGCCATTACTTTTAATCAAAACTCTTCGCGCCACACCCTGTATATTATGCGACGTACGATTAATAATGATGACACGAACAAATGAATTACGAAATAAACTGCATATAATTTGTTAAAATTTCTCAATTTTGCAATTCTCATATGCTTGTGATTATATTTTATTTCCCCAATAAATCAACGGTGCATAGTGGTTCTTAATTTTTATCATAAACATACAAACAGCTACATATTAAATGATCCTCTGTAAAGTATCCGACAATATTGTTTGTCTTTTTTCTATACGTCGCGTCGTGAACTGTAAGTTGATTCATATCATAATTATCGTAATCCTCTATGTGACGTTTTGCATTATCGTTTAATACCGGTTTCAAGGTAAGTTTGTTTGAAAGGTGTAATTCAAAAATATACTAATTCAAAATGCTTAAATAACGGACAACATATTTATTTACACTCGAGCGTAAATTACTACCTAGATGGTCGTTCGAAAAAGTCACATGAAGCCACATAAGAAATAATTGAAATGTAATTTTTCCGCACCACCACAAATGATTTTTACGTAACCGCTGCGTGATGATTATGACTTGCCTACTTTAAGGAATAAATGTTTGAATAAATTATTGCTTTTCCCGATTATTTCTTTTTGTCACCAAGTATCGATTGTAACATAATGCTCATTTTACGTTTCCCTCTAATTACTAATGATAACATTTTATAATATTCTACTAATCGCCTGAAGAGAAATTCCTTTTCTGATAAAAATTGTGATTTGAACTCAACATTTGCAACTTTAAAACGTAATGTAAATAAAAGACAAAATGATTGATGTATTGTTGGTTGCTTTATAGAGGGTCATTTAATATGGCACTATTTAAAATTTTAATGTACAATTCCTGCTACTCTATTGCAGAATTTAAAAATCTGATTTCTTAAATTAATCTTATAATTATTGTTAATTATTATTTTGTATACATCCTTTTGTGACAATGTCTATACATCATTATGTGATCTGACAGGCAATAAAACTTTATTATCATTATTATTATTATGATTATACATGGCAATATTAATATTGGAAGTTTAAAAAATTTAATGTGCCTACATTTATACATTCTTATTTTAAAATTCGTATCAAAAGTATCTAGTTGAAAATATTCAAAAATATTGGGATGAGTAATAAAGTTGATGTAGCTATGCAAAATCATTTATCGGTTTTCGCAATCATTTTTTGTCAAAATTAGTTTTATTTTACATAATTCTGATTTTTTCTATAGATTTTGCCTTTCTGAAACAAATATTATTTATCATAGTGTTATACATACATTAATTATCAAAAATCTCACATGTTTGATTTAATCGATGAATTACCGTTGCGCTAATAAAGATTTTTAGTGATTGTGACGAGATGAGATATACGAATTTGCATAAGTAAGTAATTTTGTCAAATAGTTACAGAATCTTAAATTAAGAATATTTCCTAAACTGTAAAGCAAAAGAAGGTAAACATATTAACATTTTAGACCTTAAGATAAATTATTATTATACGAGTTATAGAATTAATTTTTAGCTAACCAATGTAGGGCATATTCCAAATTCCAAAAATAAAATTATCATCGCAATATATTAAAAACTACTAAAAATAAAGTAATTAAAGATAATAAAATTATGATTTACTGTTTAGAAGGTGCAAGTATTTTTAGAATTCGTGACATTAATTCAATAAAGTGATAATAAGGAACAATAATAAATTAAGTTTAATAATAATAATTTAAAGTGCAGATATACATTAACTTACCTATAAACATAACTTATAAAGAAAATGCATTATACAGACATCCTGTATAAGTTAATGTACTTTGCTCTTAAATAAACAATATGGCTATTTAATATAAATAGATAATTATAAAAAAACAAACTCAATATTATTGCAAACGACATAACGAACTTATAATCTAGATCTCTGTTATTTACGTTAATAAAATAAACTATACCCGATAAAGAGAATTTTTTTCACAAATTAATTTCTTAAATTGAAATACACTGAGAAAATCATATAGATTCAGAAGAATAATTTTAACTCAAAGCTTAGCCTTCAAATAGGATTATTTATCCCTAGGCACAAAAATATTAGTGCTGGTTGCTAATCTAGTTTGAGACTTATGAACAAAATAAAACTCAACTACGCTTTTAAACGAAATAATTTTTTATGGGCAATACTGTAAATTTTTTATTAGTTTTAGTTTCAGAATGTCTTTTAGAAGTTTAAATTTATAAAATAATTTTCTATACTTAAATATTTAGAAGACGATACAAATTCAAATGCATAACAAGAGCATCTCAGAAGTGCAGTACAACTTTCAGAATGAGTTTTACCTTTCTTTCCTTTTAAAATGGTCGAACACTGTTTGAAAACTGCAGAACATTGGTTTTATTAATATTGGTTAAGGCTATGTAATTTTTGTTCAACTAATTTTTAATCATATTAAGTTCAGTCGTGGCTGACTCTATCACATCAAACCATCAAAATTACCGTATCGTCAGCAAAACTAAACTTTGAGCTCTTAAATTTAAAATTCATAAAATCATTAATATATAACAAAAATAGCTAAGGACCCAAGACAGTACTCTGTGAAACGCCAAAAGTAATACATCTCATATTACTTAAAACATTAACTATTTTTGCGACTTGGGTCTTATTAGTAAGGTATCATTTCTATTTTTTTAATAAAATGTAATAATCTACTAAATCAAAAGCTTCTTTGATATCTAGAAATATACTCATAATATAGTTTTCTTAAAAAAAAAAAAATAAATATTTTTTTATTTAAAAAATAAAAAAAAAATTTTATTATTTTTTTTAAAAAATAATAAAATTATTTTTAAAAAAATATTTAAAAATTAAAAATAAAATAAAAAAAAAAATAAAAAAAAAATTAAAAAAAAAAAAAAAAAAATAAATATAAAATTATTAAAAATTTAAAAAATTTAAAAATTAAAAAAAAAAAAAAAAAAAAAAAAATTAAAAAAAAAAAAAAAAATTTTATTTTAAATTAAAAAAAATATAATTTTTTATTTATTTTTTTTTTTTATTTAATTTTTTAAAAAAAATTTTTAAAATTAAAAATTTTATTTTTTTTTTATTATAAAAATATTTATAGTACCTATATTTGAAGATATATGTGTTGTAGATGCCATGATTGTGCTTCAACCCGTTTGAAATCCGTACGGTCTTCTCTTAATAATACAAAACTTGTTAAAAGATAAAAGTCTCGTTTAATAAATTTTTCAAAAATTTTAGATAAGGAAATTGTGAGTGAAATAGGTTTGTAGTTATTTACGTTGAATTTATTTCTGTAAGTCGGTAATACAATGGTGTTTCTAAAATCAGAAGAAAAATAACCTAAAAGAAAAGACAAAATAAAAATGTGTGATAAAAGTTTATAAATGTGCATAACTGCTTATTTAAATAAGGTTTACCCATTAAAGCTTTGTTTTTTAACCAGAATATCATTAATGGTTTTCTCACTTTGATTGGGTGAAAAACCAAAGATAAATTTATTCTAACTACGTCTTTTAAGGATACGATCAGTATGCACAAATTTATCTGTTTTATTAATACTATAACCACATTAATAAAGTAATCATTAAAATAATCAACCATTTGAAGTTTGTCAGTTAAACTTCTCCCATTGTAATAGTAATTCGTGGCAGGCTTAATTATATCCAAAGTTTTCCTAAAATCAACACTGATTTGTTGAAGTTTTCCAAAGCAATTTGTTGTATTTCTTTATTTTTTATAGTTTTGCATATGTTTTAAATTATCAGAACATTTTTTACAAGTCGATATAACGTATCTATTATTTTTATAGAAATAATATTTTTTGTCTCCCAACTTTTATAACGTTGTACAACTGTTACCAATAATATGTGGTATTTTATTTGTTGCGTCAAAATATGTTTATGATATTTACTTTTATATTTATTATTATTTTTTATCTACATTATCAATACACTCATAAACTCCATTCCAAGACTCGTTGCTCAGCAGACAATTTAATAGTGTAAAATCAATATTTTCTTTAACAATACTATGTTTAGGAGTACAGTTACCTGTTACTTGAAAACAATAAATACGAGGATGACTCTACAATCTTTGAGATACAGTTGACATAACTTTTGCGCATTTTTGTCATTGCGCATGTGTTGAACCTTACCCTTTATAAAGACGCTGTAAGAGCTACGCGGTGCTAATGTCATCATTACAGCTATAAAGTAAACTTTAATTAAAATAAGTTAGGATTTAGGATGTGAGCACTGCCTTGCTATAATTTCCTACAATATTAAAGTAGGTTTTATTGAAGAACAGTGTATGTAAAAGTTGCAGTCGGCATCTGGGAATGAAGCACCATCCTATACTTAAGTGGCTTCGAGAATTCCGCAGGGAACGTAGTTCTTTGCAGGATAAAGAACATACAGGAAAGCCTGCCTCAGCAGTAACTGCTAGCACGTATTTTAAAAATGATAACGGCTGATAACCGATGTACGTATGGAATGATGGAGACCACACATGGTATTGAATCCGCAGCCATACATAAAATTTTGCATGAAGAATTAGGCGCCCCATAATTTAACAGATCATCAAAGAGCAGAACCAGCAAGGAAACTCTCCAATTGCTAAACAAAAAAGTTCATCGAATTATTTCTAAAATTGTAACAGGTAATGAAACTTACATACCATTTTATAACGTACCTACACGCCCAGAGCTTCGGGGCCTCCGTATCAGAGCTTTAATGTTTCATCCCGACAATGCCTAGTCGCATGCTGCTGCAACGTAGAACCTTTTGAAGGAAACCAATATTAAAATTATTGAGCATCCCCCTTATTTACCGAATCTAGCAATGTGCAACTTGTTAATTTTGTTTATATAATTTTGTCAAATATCAATAAAAAATGCCAATTTTGATTTTTATAAATTGTGTACACTAATGTAGGATTAGTTCGAGTAGTGTACTTTAAAACACTACCCGAACTAATCTTAAATTGGGACCCGACGTGATTATCTTAATTATTGTTTTTATATATATAAAATAAAGACGATGAGCTTAAAAAAAGTAGAGAAATTTCAAGGGTCGCGGTTAGACTTTTATTTTTTTCGAAAGTTAATCCAAAGTTGTGGTTTTGTCAAGCGGAATAACAGTTTTTTATTTCAGGAATTAAAGATGATGACACAACATTTTATAATATTTCGTTTTTGTTATTATATTAGTACAATGGAGACTGCTTGAATGTTGAAAAAATTCTGTGTAATAATCAGTTTTATTTTATGCAGATAGCAATCCTTAGAAACAAATAAGTGTGATCAGAATACAAAATCGAAAACATTTGTATTGGTTAATAAAATTTAAATTTATATTCCTTTGTACATCGTAGCATATTTTAGAAAATAAAACGTTGCAGAATATTATAGAATATTGCGACAAGAAACAAATTGAGAGGACGACAAGTTCGAAAGAAATATATTGTTATTCAAATTAAACCTAACAACAAGATTTATCTAAATACGCACAATTTGCGTTTAAACGTGAATGTAGCGCCATTTTATGACAAAAGAAATAAAATCAATGTATTCGCGTACAAAAAAGCGACACGGTAACGTTTTGCTTGCTTATGTAAATTTCCATTTTTATTATTTGTTATATGGAAAGTCTAAAAATCAATTAAAATATACCAATAGAAAAACAAATAGTTTGAATACCGAACATGATATTTAATATAATTTATATTATTTTTACTTTTTTTGTTCATTAAATTAGTAGTTTATTTTATAGTTTTGTTTTATTTGTTGATTAAAAACTCAAAATTCAAACAAAAACTATAAACTTAGGTTGGAAAACTAAATAGAATAAAAGTAATGGATTAAGCTTAGTTCATTGATATCATTTAAATGTTTTAGAAAACGAAGTTTATACGAAAACGAAGTGTATGTGCAGATAAAGTTTTACAAAATTCTTCCAGTTTGACCATACACAAGCGTAATGTTTGTTCGTATAAGTTTCGTATTATGAAAATTTATTCAGAAAGGTTTTAAAAAGTTTAAGTTTCTTTTGCTGACATAAGCAAAATAACATGCTTTTCTAGTTTTAAAACCAATTAGCGTTTACTTTATTAAAATAACACTCGGAAACTGTAAGTGGTGTTTTCTAATTAAATGAGTTGATTGCTAGTAGCTCTAGGACTATAACTAACTTTAGTGATAATAACTTTATTGGTGCCGCCGATGTTTTATTTGTGCGAAAAACAGTAAATTTATTGAGACAATGTTAAATCAATGGCCAAAAAGCCAAATTCTTTTAGTTTTACTATAACATAAAATGCAATGTCGTTGCAAAGCACAGACTAACATCTTTTGCAAATGCATTGCATTTATTTTTCTTTCTCGTAAATTGTTCAGTTTTTGAAAAAACTTGTAGAGATAAAAAGTTATTAATTAAAATGGGCTTTTCAGCTGTCTAAACAAAATTATCCAAAAAATGTTGTAATAATAAATGTCGTAGGGATTGACTATTCAACCCTTTCTAACCATACTTCAAGGTTGAAAAGATTTTAAAATATGTTGTTTTATTGACAAATAATATTTTCTTAGTTTTTATGAATGTCATTGCAAAGTAACTACAGACTAACATCTTTTTGCAAATGCATTGCAATTATTTTTTTCTCATAATTTGTACAGTTTAAAAAAAACTTGTAGAAATAAAAAAGTTAGTAAATGAAATGGGTTTTTTGAATATTTATAAAAAAATGTATCCTAAAAATGTAACAATAAATATCGTAGGGGTTGACTATTCAACCCTTTCTAACCATACTTCAAGGTCGAAAAGAATATTTTCTTAGTTTCCTGTCTTTTTATACGCGGAGAAAATAAGAAAGAAAAACTTTATTTTTTAAATGTTTAGAGGGGTGTTACATTTCCGGGGAGATGTTTTAAAAAAATATATATATATATCAAATATCCACCTCGTGACGGAATCCCTCCTTACAATTTTTTGGTTCCAATAAATAAACAAACTAGCGGCTCATGATCTTGACAGTTAATTTTAGAAGTTAGTAGCATTATGCATATTCGCAAATTTTGTTTTATCGTCATATACAGTGCTTTTCATTTAACAATGTCCATAGGATTTTACATGATAATATTCCAATCCCATGTTAACACTTTTTTGGGAGTTCTGGTATAAACCATTTATGTCAATTATAATTAAATGGTAAAATGTTTATTAGAAAATATTCTTATACTCATTTGTAAGTTTTTAATTTAACAAAAAAAAATATCGTTTCCAGGAGGATTCGACGAGTCTAAGGGATTTTTGTAATTTGACTTTGTTACTATGGTAACGATATTTATGATTGTAGATTTGCTTGATACTGGACGATTTGGATGCAAAGCTGCAAATGAAGCCGCAACTTCACGACTTGAAGCACTCCAAAATAATCTGAACTCTTTCTTTTACGGTATAAACTGAAATGTTCTGTTCAATATTTAAAAATTAAACGTGTCAAAATGTCTCAAAGTTATTAAACAAAATTTGAATGACAATTTCGTTACCATAGTAACCTAGTCAAATTACAAAAATCCCTTAGACTCGTCGGTTCGAATCCTCCCCGAGGCAATTTTTTTTGTTAAATTAAAAACTTACAAATTAATATAAGAATATTTTCTAATAGACATTTTACCACTTAATTATAATTAACATAAATGGTTTATACCAGATGTCCCGAAAAAGTGTTAACATGAGATTGAAATGTTAACATGTAAAATTCTATGGCCAATGTTAAATGAAAAGCACTGTATGTTGAAAATCAAGGTACAACTGTTATTTCCAGTAACATATATTTTGGATGATTGATACTAATGATAAACCATCTGTTGATCCAGAACCTGCTGAACCCGAGGACGGCAAAACAATTGTAACCCTCTTCTCACTACGAAATAATTTCTTAGACATTTTGACCAAATCATCGACATAATTCATCGCAATTTTAGTACTTTTCCACCCTCCTGCACGCTTTAGTGCTAAAATACCTCTACCCGAATCCGCAACCACATTGACTCCAGTTCTGCGAAAACAGTGACCGGTATATAACTTTGGGTCTTTTAAACCTAAATATTTTGCAATTTGCTTTGGAACACTACCAATAGTGTGCTGGCCAGCATTAAGAAAAATGCACTTTAAGTTGTATGTCAAAAAAGATCTTAGACTCTTTGTTCTAGGAAG
>JALBCR010000385.1:0-175000 GCA_030710515.1 Abscondita cerata | reverse complement strand
GATAACCTTCTTTCAATTTCAAAAAAATCCGAATGTTGAAATGAAATTTCCATATCATCGGCGTAGACAAATTTTTGACATTGTAAAGAAGGAAGATCTGAAATATATACATTAAAAAGAATAGATGCAAGAACCGAATCCTGCTTAACAAACTTATTGGACGATAAGAAGTCGGGTCAGTATTTTTCTTTAAAATTGCAACGATTTTAAATTTCTTTAAATCTGTTGGTAACTTACCTGTATTATAAATATCATTGAGACACATAAGAAGCCACTTCCAAGAATAATTTCCCATATTTTTCAGAAATTTGGATGTATTCCATCAAACCCGGCTTCACTTTGATTGAGATTGAAATATTAACTAACCGGGAAGCAATAAAATGAAATGTTTATGTTTGATTTAGCAGATTGATTTGTAGAACCTAATTTATTTAAACGTGGCCAGCTTCTACGACTTGAATGTACAAAATTTATGTTTTCTATTAATGAATTCCATTTATCTTTTCATACATTATTTTAAGATAACAGTACAGTTTCTTTATTTGGATTTTTGGATATGATTTGTACAATTTGTTTGTTTCAGTCGACCAATTTGGGACATATTCCTCTTGAAAACCAGGCGGAATTAATTTTTTTGCTGCACACTTAACAACAACTACAAACCACAAATAATTATCAAAAACCGGTGGTATTAATCTAAGAATAAAATTGAGAGATGTGTTATAGTTTATCCATAGCTTTTTAAAAATTCCATCTTAGTTTTCCTAAAGATTGACGTCTTGGAAATTCGTTTAATACCATAAGTTTTGATTCTAATGGAAAAATGTCACGATTCATTGACACTAAACTCAGGTCCGGGATGTAATCGTTTTGCCATCATCCGGAGTAAAATGTTTTGATGTCTTTTGGATCGTATACTAAATGTATGCTTTGAAACTCCATCCAGTTATTCCATTGGCATCGTTGTCTTTGTAGCCTCATAATGTGTTATGACAATTAAAGTCGCCAATTGTAAAACTTTGTAAATATCTACTAAGTGTAAATCTTCTATTTTAGTAGGTATAACGAAAATTCCAGAAATTATACTTTTTTTGTATATTTTCGTATTGAATATTTTCTTTGGCGTATTCTATGAAAGGGGCTCTCAATAACGTCTACTAATTGAAAACCTTTTACTATACCTTAATTGAGTATAATTATTGTCTGATCTCCACAGTGTGTTTCCTGTAAAAGTAAAATATTGACCCTGTTCCTTAAGCAAAGATTAGACAAAAATCTGATTTGTCCTTACTCAACTCATCAACATTAATTTGTAGAATATTTGTTGTGTGTTATAATTTTGTTTTGTGAAATTGTGTTACACACGGGAGGGTCTTGATGGCCAGGTTCGGAAACCAAAATGGTGATTCTCGGGAGCAACATGTTTTGCTTGTTGCCCATAGAGTAGTGTAAAGTACTCTATGGGCACCTTTTATATTTTATATTTGTATTAGAAACGCCTAAAAACACACACGAAGAACTCTAGCGAGTATTGACGTACATGATGTTTTGTATAATAAAATGTTATATTTATATCACGTTTTAATGCACATTTCCACGCCACCACGCGTTATTTTGGTGAACTTTTGTTACGCCGTAAAAATAATTGAATTAATTCAATCCCAGGATATGTTCAACCTAGTTTTTTATATGAACAATTGTTATAAGTTTATAAACTTTAACCTACTGGTTTCACATCTAGAACGTCATACGAACGTTACAGCTATCGTCGGTTTAGTATATTACTATCTCATTTTGCAGATAAAATAAAAAAATTATTTAATAATAATAATAGTAATCAATGTATTATTATTATATTATTTAATAATAATAATCGTAATCTTCATCTACGATTACATTTAAATTTTAATTATTCTAACGAAGATAATTATAAAATATTAACATAAACGCAAACTTGTTACTTGTTTTAATGACGTACCTACCTACTTCACATACCCAAATAAACATATATGTATGTTCTGCATTGCGGCTTCAATAAACATTTTGTATGCATAATAACAATCCAAATTCATTTTATGGTCGAAACCTAACATGTTTGTTTGTTTATTGCACACCATTCTAAAAAAATACCATTTTGTGTGATTCTGTTGAAGGATTCTTACATTCTTGTACAAAAATATAAAATAAATGTATACATGCTATAACTTAATGTAATTTTTAACTTTATTTAAAATAATTTTACATAGATTTTTATATTTTATCCACAATCACCATATTATAGAGCTATTATTATGCCGTTATGAAACGTATTATAACAATTATAAAACACTAGTGTTTTATATTCCATAAAACATTAGTGTTTTGTAATATATAAAATTCAAGAAAATTTGCAGAAAATTTAGTAATTATTTATTAACATTAATATTAACATTCACGTTAACATCAAAAGTAAACTTATTTGCAATATCAGGATTTACATTTACACAAACCACGTTTGAGGAAGACTGCATCGCGGAGATCTCTTTCCTTGAATTTTTCTAGCAATATCGATTTTATTTGACTCACTTTCTTCTATATACCCCTCAACAACACTAGATGACCTCCACGCTCCGTGCCTCTTAAGAGTGAGAATATCACCACCAGCATTAGCCAACAGAGTCGCCGAAGAACGGCGCATACTATGGCCCGTGTAGGATTTAGCGTCTAGAAGTTTTAAGAAAGAAGCAATATGTGAGGGGATTCTGGAAATAGTGTTAATTCCCATAGGTTGCACGGTGCATTTTGAATTTATATATCGCAAAAAAAATCTTCCCTGCGAAATAGTACTTTTAGGACGTAGGCGTATGTATTTCTTGCATATCTTCATAACATTAACAGAGAATCCTTCGTCTAATACAGTGAAACTTCTTGACATATTGGTCTTTGTTTCTGGGATGGACACGTAGATAAAAGATCCTTTATCTTTCACATGTTCAATATTTAAGTTTACCAGTTTATTGCATTGTAAACCTCCACAAACACCCATTATGACAGCAGTAATAATAATATTAATAATAATTAAGATACCAATACAAAAGAAAAGAAAATTGGTTGTACCTTTATCATTAAGTACTTTTCATCAGATGCTGTTTTCAAAAATTGTTCGATGTGTCCCTCTCAAGCACTTTTGCCTTCTTTGCCTTGTAGTTTTTTGATTGGCTCTGGAGATAAGCAATTAATTTGCCGTATTTTGATATGTCAATATTTCTATGCACATTCAAAGTTGCTCTTAACATTGAATATTTCGTCCACATCGACGAGGAGGCAAACTCGCTTCTTACATTTAAAAAATAAACCAACAGGACGTCCTCGTTTATGATGTTTGCACCTCTTTTCTCTCTCCATTCATTAAAGGTACCAAATTCTTTTTCCGTCGACCTCATTATAAAATTGAGTTTTACGTACTCCCTGAATAATCATAAAGTAACACTTTTTTTAAATGTAATACTTTTCGTCCGCAAACATCTGTCAATGTCAATTATTATTTTATGTCAAATTAAATGAAGTCGAAGTAACCAGTATGAAAACCCATTTTTAAGAAAGGATGAATTTAGTGACTACATAGGATATTACAGTACTTTAGGTACATACTGAAACATTTTAGATACTGCAGAATATTGTTTGTTTACTTCCATTTATAACCTCAATTTCTCAATCCCACACAACTTTGAACAAAAACAATTTGTTGTTCAAATTACAAGTAAATGATTTTAAGTGCTTTGAAATGATATTAATAAATTGTTTATAGTTTCTACAATGTGCGAAGCATATAGAAGAACCTGGTTGTAATCTCACAATACTCGATACATTGTTTTCAATATGTAACACTTTAACTTCTTTAAAGTTATTCATTTATAAGGTAAGACAGAATTCATACGACTTGAGATTGCTTTAGACAATTTTATTAGGTAACATTTTGATACAGAAGCGGAGTTCCGATACAAAATTTTCACGATCATAAAATACAAAAACTTACAGTAGAAGTGAGTTAATTATGGGTACCTTTCTATTACTGTATTTGATTGATGTAAATAAGTAATAATGCTAATGGAAAACACAAGAACAGTAATTACTTGTGAAAAATCATTTGAATATTGATTCTGTCGCAGGAAAAACCAAAATAGAATCATATAAGCCATCAACATTACTGGGTTCAAGATTTTATTCGTACACAAAAACAAGGTGAATTTCACAGTTTTCAATAAGCTGAAAGAAGATTATTACATTTTTGAAACATTTTCGGAGTGAATCAAAAACTACGTTTGCATACTTTCTTACGGTCAGGCAATATTTTTATTGAATATAAAATGATTATAAGTCTGACCACGGTACAAACTCAGTCTTATAACTATTATATGTCCAATTAGTAAGAATCGACTTTAATGTGTTTAATAGGAGAAACTTCATTACATCTTTGATCATAAACAATTAAAGAAATGCATTAATTTTGAGGGCAGGCTTCCAACTATAACTACATTTTTAAATATACTTTAAAATAACACTACCTAAATGTAATTTTTATTATTTTAGTAAATTATAAAAAGTACATGTTTTACCTATTACCTATCATAATCAAGTGCTCTTATAAAAATATGTGATTGTTGTAAACAAATGCTTTATCGGTACAATATTCGAACGCGGAAAGCTTTTATTTCCTTTAATAAATTTTGACACAAATGTTACAATACTGAACGGTGAAGTGAACGTTAGGTACAGTAAAATCAGAACAAACGTAAAATTTTTTGTTTAAAATTACTAAACATTTTGTTTTCAGTAAACGGTAATAAATAGAAAATTAATTAATTTAAGGTCAACGGAAAAATTAATATGTACCTCGGAATAAAGTGCTTTTTAATAACCTCGCCTGTTTGCTTGCCTCTGCTAACGCCTCGGCCAGCAAATTCAGTCTCGTACATAAAGTGCACTTTTTTGTCCTTGTTACATAAATGACTATTATGTATGCGTCTTCAGATTTGGCCGGCAACAGTTGCAGGGTTACTTCTTCAGCTTCTGCTTTAATTTCTACCGGCAAAGAATCACTTTCTGACATTTTTCAAAACGACGCACACAAACGATTTCTAATTTTTTTCACAAATATTGTTTTAATAAACAAGCATCCTAGCAACTAATAATGCAAAGCCGCCCAAAGTTTCACTAAATTTTCAAATATTTGTTATTACATTGAAATTTTAGAACTGTCAGATTACTTATTTTCAATTAAATTGGTTTGATTGTGGATACAATCTTGTATTGCATTCGTGTTTTAGTGGCATATTATCCCCTTAAGAAAATTAAAAGCTCGAACTTCGTTCTTGCAATTAAAAATTCTTGCGTGGATAATCTGCCTACTAAAACACATATACAATAAATAGCTATTATTATTATGCTATTTTTAATTGCGTTTAAAATGCAAGTTGGAATTTTAATTTAAATGTTCTATTCTTAATTGATTGATTTAAATAAATTACATTTAAATTAAATTTAAGTATTATTGTAATACAACACTATTATGAAGGTGCCGCTGAGACATTTCAGTAATTTAAACAAATTTTATTTACAATAACCGTAAAGATTTTCTCATGGGTGAGAAATCTAACTGGTTTACTGTCCGATCTAGAAATGATTAGATAAAGAAAATAGAAAAATTGAAAGTGGATAGTTTAAGTGTTTCCATCATTAATTTAACCTAAGAGAAATATGTGTCTTAACTTCATCTCGTGTATAAAGAACACGTAAATAATAATATAAACTAAGAAATGTCAACAGCTAACTGTAACGTGTTAATCAACTTGCCGTTACAGTTAACTGTTGGCCATTTCTTAAGTAATTCAACCCGCAACATATATTAGATTTATACTAATAATGTCATACCAGTCGGTTATGACATATATAAAAATGTTTCTGTTTTCCTGAACTGTAGATACAATAGTTTATATGATAGCATTCATAACTTCAAATTTGAAACTAATATGTAAGTAGGTACTAAAACTAAAGTAAGTTCATGGCGCCAAAAAAGGTTGTAAAATAAAAATTTAAGGCCACTTGTTCTGTATAGAAAATGTACTTGTAATAATGTAAAAAATAATTGAAAACAATTCTGCTAAAAAAAAAAAACACATTATTGTTTTTTCAGTTTTTCAGCTATTGTCAATTATTCCAATTAGACTAAAAATTAATAACAATGAAAAGTCCATCTTTATGTTGGTTTGAAACACTGTCACTTTGAGAAGGTGATTAATAAGGAAAAGCCTTACTAAATGCATTACATAAATAATTTTATAAATCCAACAAAAAAATTTGCTGTTTTTGTGAAGGCAGTAGAGTTTGTACTTTGTAATTACTTGTTTGGAATTCTTATTATAGTCAGGAATATACTTATTGAGTTTTTCCTGTAGTGGCGAAGAGCAACTAGTCAAACAACAGAGAATTTTCATGTTTACAATCAATCAGAGACATACAACGACTGATTGCTACAGTTTTGTATGGAATACAGTCAGAATACGGCAGTATGACTCCAAAAAGCACGATATAACAGGTCTTTTTTGGCATAAAATGTATTCAAAGCAGAAAAGTTTATTCATTGTGTGCTTAAATATATAGTACTTTGTTGTGCTCTAATTGGTTTCAGTTTTAGTCGTTCGTAGTTACCTACATCGGAAGCACTACTTTAGAGTCTACGTTGATAATACAATTTTCAGCTACATTAACACTTTCGCATATAAAGTTTATAAATTTAAGCATACAGTTATAAGTTACAAGTACTTGCAATTGCTGGGTAATGCCAGTAAGTTTTTAAGTACTGAGACCTACCGAAATAAGAGTAAAACAATCGGACAAATTCTAACCTAATAATTGACCGACTCTCATATCGATAGATGTTGTTTAGGAATGCCATTACTCTTTAATTTCTTGGCCAGAATATAGAAAATGCCAACAATAAATAGATAATTTCGAAACACAGAGAATTGAGAAACAAAATTTATTACACAAACAAAAGTTAACGGGTTCAATTATAAATGAAAAGTAAATAGTTTTCATAAAAGTTAATACGTAAATTGTAGAATTAAATATTGTAAGCATAAATTTTAGGTAAGAATTGGATAGATTTCCTTTACAAGTAGATACAAGTTAAATTGTATTTTTAAGGAGTTAAATAAAGGTTACACGCATTCACGTTAGTTAAAAAAAACTTTAATACAATTTAGGTAAATAAGGTACTTACAGTGCTAATATTTAAAAGTAGAGAAAAAAGAAATGTTGTATTAGAGGAAAATTATAGAAGGCGGTGTGGTTCGATCTGTGCGTTGACCTCCTTGATTTCAACGGTAGATAAATAAATCGATAAATGGTTTCTTAATAAAAATCTTCAGTTATATCCTCAAAATCTTGCATGGCGTATATATACAGGGTGTCCGGAAATTATGCGCAAAAACTTTGGGTGCTAATTTTAGAGTAAAAATAAAGGCCACAAGTTTTTATAACATTTTTCGAAAACTCAAAGGTAAAGCATGTACAGCACTTTAAAGTTAGGATTTTTAAAACATCCATCAAGCTTAAAAGGCTGGAACCGCCCCTGTCATGCATTTAATTGCTCGAAACTTTTTGCTTTTGACTTTTTGCTAATTTCGTACATTACCTTGCGAAATATTCGATGAACATCTTTATTTTTGTCTTTGCTAGTTTGTTGTAAACTTAGTTCTGGCAAAGGACAACCATTGCCTTGAACTTAACTAATTTTGTAAAATTAAGTTCGTTAGCACTTTTTAGTTGTTTAATTTTCTGCACTACCGACATTTTCTATAATAGCGCATGCACACGCAAACCAAAAATAGTATTTTTACAAAACAACACAACAACAGTAAAAAATATCAATATAAATTCTTAAATTGATTTAAAACACGCGAAAATCGAATTAAAAATCGAGCGTAGATGTACACCCTATTCGAAGCCAATGTAAACTGAGGGATCCGGCTTATGACCCAAAGTTGATTATTGCTTCGGACGTTCGCGTTTATTCGGGCGGTGCACGTTTTTGAGTTTTCCGGGTAGATCTAATTCAATGAGGACAATTCGCACCGCCAGCCTAAGGTTGAGAAGGATGAATTACGAACGATGGCCAATAAATTTTAAGTTATTATACTTGCGACTTTTGCGAGTAAATTACCTATTTTAATAAAACACGTAATAATTAATATTTTTTTATATATTGTCAAAATTTTTGGGAGGTCATTGACCAAATGACCATAGGGACAAGCCGCCACTGGCGTGAATTTAAATTTAGTCAAATGGATAACACATATTCCAACAATGAATTAAGGGATATGCACTATTATTACGGTGTAACTGTGGGAATGCGTCGGAAGCAAAACGCTTGTATGGTGCAGCATTCCCAAATAGAAGGCTTTCGCAATCAAGACTATTTAGTACTATCCACACCAGGCTAAGAGAATTCGGATCTTTTAAACGGGGACAGAGACGAACTCGAACGCCTCAAGTTGAACGAGGCATACTAGAATACATCGAAAATGATCTTAAACTTAGTGTTAGAAGAATTGGTGCTCAATTAGGCAATAGTACAAAAAGTTTAGTGCACGAGGTATTACAAGAACAACTCCTTCATCCCTACCATTGTCGAAAAGTTCAGGCCTTGAGTCCTCAAAATCCTATGGCTCGAGTGCGCATGTATATACAACGGCAATGAAAACTTTTTAGGGAATTTGCTCTTTACTGATGAAGCTGGATTTGGACACGATGGCGTAATAAATCTACACAATGAACATTATTGGGCTGATGAAAATCCTTATGCGACAGTCGAACGCAATTTTCAAAAAAAAAATTTCGTTAATTTGTGGGCTGGCATAGTAGGAGATCATTTAATCGGGCCATATTTTTTGCAACCTAGGCTGAATAGTGAGACATACTTAGATTTCTTAAAAAATCAGTTGCCTGTTCTGTTGGAAAATGTGCCCTTCACCTTAAAAATTCAATGTGGTTGTTACAAGATGGAGCTCCTCCACATTATGGCGTAGCTGTAAGGAGATTTTTAAACAAAACGTTTCCTGACAGGTGGATAGGACGCGGTGGGTATGTAGAGTGGGCTCCCAGATCGCCAGACTTAAACCCAATGGACTTTTTCTTTTGGGGCCATTTAAAATCCTTAGTATATCAGACGCCAGTAAACAGCGTAGAAGAGTTGAGGGAGCGAAGTTAATTCTGAAGCAATTAGACAAAAGGAAGGAATTTTTTTTCGAGTTTGTCGTAATTTTTTGAGAAGACTTAATTTGTGCATTGAGGAAGACGGGAGGCTATTCGAAAATCTATTATAAAAAGTGAAAGTTGTCATTAATATTAAATTGCGAGGTATTGAAGTGCCCAAAAAATTATTAAAAATTATTCTTCGTTTTTGATTAAAAAATAAATAAATAATTTGTTATTTCAAAATGCCTGTCTTTAATCTCATAGGAGTATAAAACTCTGTATAGCACTTGTTCTCAAGGCACACTTCGTTGAAATGTCAAAAATGAAATAAATCAGTATCATGTATGCTGGTGCAAGACAAACTTTAAAGTCGTTTTTCTTGAAAACGGCTCCATTTACGAAGGTGAAACAAGTAAACCTTTTTTGCGTGTTTTTAAATGATCTTTCATCCCATGTAAATGAAATTAGCAAAAAGTAAAAAGCAAAAAAATTTTCGAGCAATTAAATGCATGACAGGGGCGGTTCCAGCCCTTTAAGCTTAATGGATGATCGTCAAATTTTGCAAGTTTATGCGCATGAGCATGAGTAATCAGCGTGCCAAATTTCAAATTAATCGGTTAAGAAACAAAAAAAAATTTTTTTTAAAATGTTTTAAAAATCCTAACTTTAAAGTGCTGTAGATCCTTTACCTTTGAGTTTTCGAAAAAATGTTATAGAAACTAGTGGCCTTTATTTTTACTCTAGAATTAGCACCCGAAGTTTTTGCGCTTAATTTCGGGACACCCTGTATATGGCGCCATCAATATCATCATCATTAAAAAAATTACATGCGCCCTTATTTTGAACATTATTGTATCAATTATGGTGTAATAGAAAATTATTATTATTATTATTTTATTCACTTTTAAGCTCAACAATTATATCTTTTAACTCTAAGTGAAATATATTATTCTTTCTTCAAGCGTTTAGAACTAAATAATAAAAACTAAGTTAAAAATTCTTAAATTTTTAGTAAATTAGGTGAAAAAATTATATTTTGATTGGTGTCATTTTAAATGCTTTAACTTAGTTTTAGTAGTACATGCAAAAACTATTTCCCTATGTTAATATTCTGTGTTTGGTTGTGGAGTATTCACTTGGTAATAACTGTAAAAAAATAATAAAGAATTAACAGTACTATCTTACATTTTCTACAAATTTCGTTTAAACAGATATTAATTAAAAACTATACCGTTTGGATTTCTTTATCTATTGACATCACATAAAACATTTCTTTTAGATTGACAAATTACTTTCTTCAATTTCGACAACAAATAAATACGATTTCAAATTAAAAAAGTTTAGGAATAGATTATTTTTTCAAATTGATGAACAAGCTTCAATTGTTTGCAAGCAAAGTGGGATTTAAAAAGTTCCCCCAAAGCCAACGATTTAATCAGACTTACATAAATATCAACCACCTGTTGATAAGATAATAAATAGTTCGTACATCCTCGAGTGTATTTATTTACTAATAATCGAATGCAAACATCAAATTGTGCATTTACTAAAATGAGTTTTTGTTGTTTTAGTTGGAATATGGAGAAGAATTTTGGAAAGAAGTTTTACGACTATCCAAGTGTCAGTATACAGTTTTCAGTACTCATCAAATATACCCAGATCACATAATATCGTCTTTAGCATTAGCTTGTGCGCAAATTACATCTGATTCGTATGACAGTTTTATGCACTTCTTTGGAATATGTTTTGTACGGTTTACGTGCATATTTGGGTAAGATTTTTCGTTAATTACAAGCTTTTATTTCAACATGAACATTTCAGCTACGACGTATCAATCAAAGCAACGGGACGTTTTTTCACAGATTTCTTACAGAGCGTTGATAATATCCATTCACAATTTAGATTTACTTATCCGAAAATGAAAAGCCCGTCAATGTATTTAACGGAAGTAAGTGAAACAGGATGTAATTTAGTTTACAGAAGTGTCCGTCATGGTTTTAAACATTATTTGATGGGTGAGTTCTATTTCATTATTAGAATATGTAAAATAAACCGATGTTTGGGTAGACTAACTAGGTTTTGTAAATTTTCTTTGTATTATGGATATTCAAAATTTTACAGTGGTGTATACTATATTATAGCCCACAAGTTTTTTAATAGCCCACTTAAATTTATTATTCTGCGTAGCGTATTACTATGCGTATTAATTAAACCCTTTCTTTATTTTTGGTGTAGAAGACATGATACATCTATTTAATACCTGTCATGAAATCGTTCCAATTTTAAATATAGTTTTTAATTACATATGAATTTTTTTGGATAAACGTATGTGACAGATGTTTACTCTTAATACACATTAATCTTAAAGATGTGTATGATATTTCAATTTTAACAATGAATTCGAATGAAAAAAATGTGAAAAAGCAATGATTTGTTTGTAATTTATGTTAAATCACAATTGTAATTACAGGAGAAAAACTGTAAATCTAGGTTCAAGGTATTTAAAACATAAATATTTTAACTTTTGAAATATTACGCCTCTGGCACAACTTTCATTACATTACAATAACGAATTTGACAAATGCGCTGTAACTTGCGCGAATTAATTTAAGTACATAATTTTCACTCAAGTGGAATTGGCGCATTTGTAGATGTATACTGCGCTAAATTATTATTTTTAGCCTGAGTTAACATGCATATATAAGTCATGAGCCATTAGAAACTAGGAAGAAAATCATTGTTTCGAGCATTAGGATTTTAAATTTGGAAACCGTCGCAACTGGGAATTTATCAGTAACTAAATATTTTTGTGATTGTTTAAATATAACCAAAAATAGACGCCCACTGCAAAATGCACCATCTACGCTAACGAGAGCAGATTGAAATGATTTTTTCGAATAAGTTTGCTTTTTGCCGATTACCATATCAATGAAACGCTTTAACCACAGTATAGCTTACAATTAGAAATGCTTTGAAAATTGAAAATGTAAAATGCTATTGACCTGCACAAAGCTCTGTAATTACTCCAGAAAATGGACGTGTATAGTTATAATTTTTGCAGATCATTATTTAAATGTTGAAAGGAGGGGACGGAAAAACTTTTTTCACTTTCAAAGAGATTGCGAAGATGCTGTGAAGACCTTAAAATATCACATACCGTTGGCAAAACGTACAGCACTGTAAAAAAAATCTCGCATTGATAAATCCTGCGATCGGGCAGGTCAATGGATATCACTATGACTATATGGATTTTGAATATAAAGTTAGACTATGTGGCATTTGGGGCAATTTAATCAAAATGTGTTTTATGTTTCCTATACCATTATTCAAATTCTTCTTCTTTTCATAATACTATTCAGAATTTAGTAATAATAAGTAAAAACAAACTTTCGAAACTAGAAATATTAATTTGAAAAACCCTGTACAATAAGTTGTATAGCAATATTTAGAAATATAACCAACCTTTACAAGGCTAACCTTTAATTTTACTTTCACAAATCTTAATCTAGGTATTTAAGTTTAATTCTCACCTTCAGCCTACGAGTATGATTTTGGTTATCCAGTGGTCAATCAAACCTTGTTATTTAGGATTTTACTTTTGGAATTGTAAAATTCTATGGAAGTTGGAGTTTAGATTCATTAAGTTAAATCATCAATACAAAATCGTGTTATCAGCAAATGTAACAATATTTTTTTTAGCACTAGTAAGCTACAGGCCCGGCTCAAGGCATAAGCAAACGATGCGTCGCATCGGGGCGCTTTTCTTTAAGGGGCGCCAAAAACCAGAAATGAAAACAAAATTAAATACCTTCTATCTTATGAAATATTTAGTTGTTATAAAATTTGAACTGTTATCTTTTTTAATAATGATCATCAAAAATGAGCAAAAGTATTGTATTTCACTTTTAATGAATACAAACATCAACGTTCAGTTTGACTGAAAATGCAGTTCTCACATTCGTTTTTATTCATTTATATTTTCAATGACTCATAGAACTGACTCGTGATTTCTACGAAACATCATTTGAACTAAAGTGTGTTTATATTTCGTGGCGGGTGATTATTATGTAATATAATCCAAACCCAAACAAACTAAGATAGCACAAATATAAAGAGTGCAAACGTACAGATTCTCACAAGTTTATATAAGTAGTGTAGTGTTACTGAACTCTTCTTACTGTTGTGTTAAGTACCTATCGTATTTATTAAAAAACAACACGGATTATTTTGATGTTTGTAGTTTGAGCAGGTATTCAAAAATTTTGAATGTCTTGTCTTATTATGTTTTGTTGTTTAAATTTTAATTAAAATGGATACAAAAAGAAATTGTCGGGGCGGCCAACCGAAAAGGAAAGCCGTAAGAGAAGAAGAAAAAGCTCATTTAAAAACCAATTATTTAAATTTTTGAAAAAAGACGAAAAGGATCAAGCAAGACACATCTGCAGGTGAAATTTTTCTCGGACGACAGCCGTCTGGATCAGATCTTCAAGCAGGACCATCATCTCCTGCGTCAGTCCCAAGTACAAATGACATAATCGTCGACACCAGGACCAGCAGTTTTCAATGTGCCGATCCGGCAACATGGCCCGAATATATTAGTAACAAAATTCGTAAAATTATCATAGAACATGGACCGAAACAAGTGAAACAACAATCATATTTGAAAGACGAAAACGGAAGAAGCTTTAGTAATAGGTATAGTAGAAAACTTGCAAATGATGATATTGTCCCAAGAACCTGGGTAGTTTATTCAAGTAGTGTAAATAAGGTTTACTGTTTTTGCTGTAAACTATTTAGTGATGAACGGAGTGTAAAATTATGCGGTGAAGGTTTTTCAATGTGGCAAAATCTTTCAAAAACGCTTAGTTCTCACGAAACATCCAAATCACATCTTAATAGTTTTACAAAACTATACACGAATAGACAGCAAACTTGAGGAAGCTTACGAATCTGAAAGGCGTCACTGGCGAGCAGTACTAGAAAGAATTGTTGAAATTATAAGATATCTTGCTGGGCAGTGCCTAGCTCTACTCGGGAGTTCAGATATTATTTCTACAAATAACAATGGGATTTTTTTAAAATTGGTCGAACTGTTTGCTAAATTTGATTTTGTTATGGCAAATCATATAAGTAGGATTCGCGACAAACATACACAAATTGTTCATTATTTAGGAAAAACATTCAAAATGAAGTGACCTTGATTTCAAAACAAATTTCGCAGAAAATTATTCAAATGATAACAGATGCTAAATAATTTTCTGTCATTTTAGACTGCACTCCAGACATCAGCCATACCAAGCAAATGACGATCATAGTTCATAAAAATGAACAAAATATATTTACTGTAGAAGAACATTTCTTGGGATTTCTAGAAATCGCTGACTCTACAGGGAAGGGCTTATCAGAGTATCTCTTGAGGACTCTAAAAGAATTAAAACTAAATTTTAACAATTTACGAGGCCAGGGGTACGATAATGGATCCAACATGAAGGGCAAAAACAATGGAGTAGAAAGACATATTCTAAATTTGGACCCCATGGCGTTTTACGTCCCCTGTTCAGCACATACTTTAAATTTGGTTATAAGCGATGCCGCTAAAGTTAACGCAGAAACATAAGCTTTTTTAACACTATTCACAAATTATACAAGTTCTTTAGTGCTTCAACCAAACGATGGAATGTACTCGAAAACTATCTAACCAAAAAAACTCTTAAACCTTTATCAGCCACTAGGTGGGAATCAAGAATTGACGCCCTGGAACCACTCAGGAATGACATCGAGAATATCTTAGATGCCTTAATAAATATTTATGAAAGTACTCAGTTTGATAGCGGAACAAAACATGAAGGAAAAGCTTTCGCATTTAACTTAAAATCGTACGAGTTTGCATGCTCAGTCGTAATCTGGTATTAAGTAGAATAAATATAGTAAGCAAAATGCTACAAAATCCTAATATAGATTTAAGTAGCCCCTTGATTCTTTCAAAAATCTAATAACATGTATTCAGGGGTTTTGAACGGAATCTCGCAAAACAACTAACTGAACAGTTGGAGATTCCCTCCCAATTTAAGGCCTCCGTACTAAGAAGACGAAAAAAATACAGTTTGATTATGAACACCCGGACGAAATATCAACAGATCCGAAGTATAACTTTAAAGTGTCATTTTTTTCCCCATTTTGGACACCGCTTTAAATTCCCTTAATGAGAGATTTGAACTTTTAACAGAACACGTTTCAAAATTTGATTTCTTGTGGAGCCTTAAAAAGTCAATGACCAGGATGAAGAAAATGTTAAAAAACTTTGTGAAAATCTGCAAAACGTTTTAACGGATAGAGAAGAAAAAGACATTGTTGGAAGTGAATTATTCAACGAGATTCAACTTTTAAAAGATATTTAAAAAAATTGCAACTTTGGTAATCCGTTAGATATATTGCAATACTTGTATTCTCAGGAACTGGACACTATTTTTGTTAATTTATTCATTGCGTTACGAATTCTCCTAACGCTCCCTGTTTCTGTAGCAACCGGTGAGAGGTCTTTTCACGATTAAAGATAATAAAAACTACTTAAGTCCAGTATCTGTCAGGATAGACTAGTGGGATTATCCATGTTAGCAATTGAACACGATATTTGCAATATAATAGACAGTAGTTCCATTATAGATGAATTTGCTAGTTTAAAAGCAAAAAAGTGCATTTGTGAAAACATTTATTTTGTTTTTCTGAATTAGCATTGTTTCATTACTTTCATGTTTGACATTTGGTTTTATTTTAAATAAATGTAGGCACATTTTATTGGCAATTAAAATTAAAATCTTCTTTTAAAATATTTGTTGGTAAATGCCAATTTGGATGGCGATGCCAGCGGCGACGCGCGTAGAGTTCAGCCGCCGTGCGGCAATCGGCATAGGCTGCATTCGCGACTTTCAGAGGCTCCTGTGGACTCAAGTTTTTACCAGTTTGAACTAGTGATCACTTATTTTGTTCGTTTTTTAAAGCTCTGCAACTTTCTCAGCAACGGTATATTTCTATATATTAAGCGAAAAGAGAAACACGAGAAACCACAACGAATAACTTTTTTCACCATTCACATGCTAAAATTTATATATATTGTTTGTAGGATATGATGCTGGGGAGGTAAATTGTAGGGCTTTTTAAGAGCTACAAAATGAGTGATTTTTCGATCATATACGGTAAAAATGCGGTGGGCCTAGTTATGGCTAAAAAACTAATTTTTTCATTCCCCGCCCCCCTAGAATTCCATGAGTTCAAAAAATACAACTTAAAAATAAGCTTTTCTTAATCCCCCCATCAACCCTCAAAGAGTGCCGTTAATTTCTAATCATTTTCCGAGATAAGGCCTTTTTTGTCTAATTTGACTGGGCTATACTATAGGGGCGCTCAAAAGTTTTTTACTTCGGGGCGTCATTGACCCCAGAGCCGGCACTGTAAGCTACTTCTGTACAGTCGGCATAACATAGGGCCAAGGACACCTCCTTGTTGGTTGCCGAGCTTTATTTTTTAAATAAAATTGTGGCCCTGTTGTTTGATTCTAAACTATCTATCTAATATTTATTTATTTTATTTAAACGTTATTTATTAAACATTTGTGTAATAGTTGTAATGTGTAGTGCATGATGTTTATATCTATATCAGCATGTTGTGTCTGTTACACTTTGTTTCATTTGCATATTACTTGTTTCTACCATACATCTGGGATTAGGTTATTAGTTTCTATTATTGGCACCATCAGTAGAAAAATTAGTTTGTAGACTTTTTCATCATTGGGTTGTTTTTTAGTTTCACCAACTTAATAAACGATATCACCTTAAGCATGCTGCTCTTAACATAACTAAATTTTTTTACGGCAAATCTGTTGGGATGATGTACCGGGTGACCTAATAAGACTGTTCCTCGGCCATATCTCGTGAACCGTTCGTCGTATGACTTTGGCGTAAAAAAAATATTAGGTAAATCGGCCATGAAGAATCGCAGGAAAATATTTTCAAATTTTAAAAATGACCACCAGAGGGCGTAACTGCCATCTTAAATTTTTAAATTGCATTTTCTATAAATTTCGCATAATAAACAAAAAATTGTTTTCACATTTGTAAAGAGAACCAGTTTATCTATCATTTTCGTAAAAACAAAAGTTCAGTTATTTCAAAAACAAAGATGGCGGGGGGTGTTCAATTGTTTTTGCAATAACCTACTTTAACTTCTTAACGGTTTGACCGATTGACCCAAATTAAAAAAATCAAAAAATCAAATGGAATGATATGACTTTTCTTTATGATAAAGTAGCTAAATAACATTCAAATAGGCCAGTGAAAACCATTTTCCAAAATCTCGTTCCTAACCTCAAATTATTGGGAAAATGAGAATAATGGATGTTCTGATGATATATATTTTTTTAAATAATACCTAAATAAATTCTATTTAGACTCACAATTGTCTCTTTAACATCTTATTTATTTTGTGCTAATAGTTTTAATAGTTTCAGAAAATTTACCGCGCGGTCCTCGATCTTCAAACATCCATTATTCTCATTTTCCCAATATTTGAGGTTAGGAACGAGATTTTAAAAAATGGTTTTCATTGGCCTATTTGGATGTTATTTGGCTACTTTATCCTAAAGAAAAAGTTATATCATTCAATTTGATTTTTTTGATTTTTTTTTAATTTAGGTCATGGTGTCAAAACTAGCCCTCTGGAGGAAAAGGATTCAACTAAATTAGCTATATTTTAGTTGATTTTTATTGTTTAAGAAATGCTCTTTTCCACGATTCCAAATTTGGTAAAATCGGTGAAACGGTTAAGAAGTTAAAGCAGGTTATTGCAAAAACAATTGAACACCCCCCGCCATCTTTGTTTTTGAAATAACTAAACTTTTGTTTTTACAAAAATGATAGATAAACTTGTTCTTTTTACAAATGTGAAAAAATTTTTTTGTTTATTATGCGAAATTTATAGAAAATGCAATTTAATATTTTAAGATGGCAGTTACGCCTCTGGTGGTCATTTTAAAACTTGAAAATATTTTCCTGCGATTCTTCATAGCCGATTTACCTAATATTTTTTTTACACCAAAGTCATACGACGAACGGTTCCCGAGATATGGCCGAGGAACAGTCTTATTGGGTCACCAGTACAATGTTAAATTTTTATTTGAGTTCAAGTAACTTTTCAGTTCATTTAATATTTATTATTTATTAAGAAGGTAATACAATGATTTTTTTATTGTCTTTATATGCTGATAATTCTAGATAGAAAGCTAATAAATTATTTTTCAGTTTTTGTATTTTTCTTTTAAACGGCTGGGTCTTTATTATTATTTAAACAATGGTTTAGATTATACTAGAATTCTTCAACTGCAGCCATCCTCTTCTAGCTTTCTGTTTTTAAAGATTTATAAGATTGATGAGGTTTTTCAGGTAAATCTGAAAACTTACCTAGTCAGCAATTTGGTTGGTAAAATAACCCATTGCTACAATTCTTAATATCATTTGCCACGTTTCAAAATTGTGTCCTTGTGGTGGAGGTTAAATTATTAAATTAAAAACACTAAACGGTACTTGTAAAAACTTTGCTAATGTTTCGCTCTTTGGTCTAGAAGCATTTGTCACATTGTCAATGTTAATGTGATGACTCCATGATCATAATTCGTGATAATTTTTATAATGTTAAAAGATACTTTTTTCGTGATATATCTAAATTTTTTTGGTGCCAGTTACCCAATAAGTTAAATTTGTTGAAAGGCAGTTACAGACAAGTTCTTCGATTGTGGTTAACTTTAATTTTCAACCCCTCGTCTTCTGAATAATAAATCTCTTTCCTAGTTATCTTAAGAGAGTTTAATTAATTTATTTTTTTAAGTTTAATCATTTAACTTTTGTTTGGTTAACTTAATTCAAGCCAGGTGGTTGCGATGATATGAATTTGTGTACGGCAGAATCCCCTTTTTGTGGAGTATGTTCTATTTTCTCAACAAGGTTCGAAGGCATAAAAAATATATAAGGTATACATTTATAAAGTTTCGGTATACCTAAATACAAAGTGTTCTGAGTTACGTCAACTTGTCTTAAAATGTGAAGTATCAAGAAATGGTCATTGTCTTCTAATCCAACAAATCGTTATAAATTTACTCTTACGTCTCAATAGTAGATATTAGATCAATGTATTCCATGATTAAGTATTAAACATCTCTTTACGGGGTGTTTAGAATTTACAAGTTAATTTTTGGATCATTCAATATGTAATAAGAGATATGTTTTAAATGGAACACTTTGTATTTTATTACTTTATAACGTTAACAAAAAGTCCTCTTTCGAATGGTATAAGAGTGTCTTATGCCTAAGTGTTATAGGTTTTAACCAATTTACAATTTTCTTAAAATTAATGGTAGCGAGGGATTTTAAAACAAAAAATGTATACGTAATTTAATTAGTTCATAACATTTTACGACATTTCAGTTTTATATTCACATTAGTTACAAAATATCACGTTACATGTTACATACAACCGTATCCGGAAAGTTGTTCGAAAGAAATTTGCTCGACAGTAATTTCTTCGACGGAAAAATATTCGAAAGAAAAATTTTCGAAAGTAATTTATTCGAATAAAATTAGTTAGAACGGATTTAATGAAATTTGTTAGAATAGAAATTTGTTTGAAAATACAAATTCCTTGTAATACTATTTCAAAAGGGCAAGAAAATAATAATTATTATTACTTTCATTAAATAGTCGATATAATTATGCAAAGTACACTGATAATGTACGTAAATGTTAACCATAAGCTAAGCTGTTGATTCCATAAGATAATGCAAATTTAAAATTCATATTGTCTTAACTATTTCGAAATAAGTAATGTTTTAACAATTTTATTGAAATTGCATGTTTATTTATTGTGTATTTCTAAAAAATTATTAAGCATTTCTAATAAAAACGTTCGATTACTTTGAAACTAATATGTGAGAATCAACGTCTATTCTAGAATGCATTCCTGAAATTATTACGTTGGAAATACTTCTGCAGATGATAAATTGGGAAAGAAACAAAAAAATTACTTAAAGTCATCCTACAACGTACTACTACGACTAAGCAAATGAATATGTATTTTAGGATATTTCTCAAATACATTAGTCTCCTTTATTTTATAAATACGTTGCCCTCCAGATCTTATCGACTTTAGAATATTACCTTTCGAATACAATGTTATTTTAACAAAATTACTATTGAATATGTATCCGTTTGAAGAAATTCCTTTCGAAAAATATGGTTTCGAACAAATTTCCGGTGAACAACAAATTTCCATCGAACCAATTTCATGTAACATTTTTTGAGAAAATAAAGTTTACAACTTTTCGTAACTAGTGAAGAACACTAGACCATTTTGGCAATTACTTTGATAATGGAAAGTGTCATATCTGTCACGGAAAATCCTAATTCAAGTACAAAAAAATTTTGGATAATTTAGTGGTCAGTAAAGCGAGTGTGTATAGAAGATTTAAGAAAAACCACTATCATCCCTATCCCATTCAACTATATCAGCATTTAAAAAAAACGTTTAAATTTTTGGTAAGGGACAATTATTAACCAACTTTCATGTCATAAAATGACATCAACTGATTAGATTACGTATGCATTTTTAATTAAAATCGCTTTATCATTAATTTAAAAAAATATAAATTGCACAAAACGTGTAACCTAGGCGTTCAAATGAGAATTTTTTTGTTAACGTTATAAACTAATAAAATATAAGGTGTTCCATTTAAAATAATGTTACATATTGAATGATCTAATAATTAACCTGTAAATTCTAAACACCCTGTAAAGAAATGTTTAGTATTCCATCATTTGACATATCGATCAATCTGTAATTAGGTATAGCAAACTTTTACAAAAGTATAACTTATTTTTACGGGTTGTATCGTAAAATATAACACTTTTTTTGGTCATACTATATACTTCAAAATAATTTTAAATCGTAATATTTTTATTAATGTTCATGTTACTAAAATGGCAAAACTTGTAAAAATTTTACTGTTACGCTATAAATCTCTATCCCGTTAGTGGTGATTCACCCTGTATATTCTATAAATTTTTAATGCATTTTTTAATGCTATGTTTGTTTAGGTAATTAGGTGCTCTTAGAGAAACCACTGTTTTCAGGTTGACAAAGGCTAAGACGTTTATGTCTAGATATGACTCCCAGCTAGTGACATAAGTTGCAAATAGATATAAAATTAAACGTTAAACTTATAACGAGAGAACAAGTTTGCATTTTTGAGAGCGACTGATTGTTTTATTTTTGAAAGTTCATACTTCTTATTATTTTTACTCTAATCAGTATATGATGTATCTATGGTAATTCCATATTACAGCTTTGTTCATCTTTTTCATGAATGTTTTGTCATTTTGTTATCATCTCCGTTGTTGAACTGTACTGTAGTAGTTGTCGTATTAAAGTTTTGTATATATACGTAAGAAAATATTATAATTGTGTCGATTATTTTTAAAAATGCTCAAATAAAAGCACCTGCTTGAGACCTACGAATATCAAATCTATGAAAATGCTAAAATTTAGGTATGAAAATTACATAAAGCGTAGTGACAGAATTTTATTGGAGTTCTGAAATTGCACCAGCAGTGGTTTCCGTAAACCTTAAGTGAATTATGGTAACTTTCGGTTATACAGGAAGTGGAACCAGTCTAGCTTATTTTAAAATCTAGTATTTTATATTTCATTTTAGAATTTTGCAGTAAATTTTAGATGGAATGTTTGTACCGTATGTTGTACCTGAATTTAACCGTTTTAAAATATTTTTATAAGCAGTAGACATACCTTGCAATTTAATCCTTGACGTTAGATTAATCGATAAGTTCTACAGGATGTTCGAAACTCAGAAGCCAACATGATTAACTAAAATCATTTATAAGTTGCTTGTTTTGAATAGAATAGAATGTTTTTTAAGGTATTTTTTTATGCAAATTTGTTTGGTATTGGCATTTCCTATATCTAAATGTAACCGTTTTAGGAATATATAGTATTTGTGTAATTATTTTTTGCAATAAATTAAAGTACATACGCGGGTTTGTTTATTTACATATGTATGTTTTTTTGAAAATGCTTTTTGACAATATTTATGTAAATAAACAAGTTATGGCCACCAACCAGTAATTAATTAATTTAATTTATTGCAGTAAAACAATATAATTACACAAATACTAAATATTTCTAAAATGGTTAGATTTCGGTATAGGGAAAGTCAATACCATACAAATTTTCATGAAAATATAGTTCAGAAATCATTATAAAATACTGAGTGTTCTATTTAAAATTAGCAACATAAATGATTAAGCATGTTGGCTTTTGAGTTTAAAACACTTGGTAAGGGTTATCGATTAAGTTAATACCATAGATTAATTTGCAAGACCTGATTCTTTTCTGGTTACAGTTATTAGCTCAATAACTAGAATAATAACGGAAATATTGATATTTCTTAAGAACTCGATATTTAGATAAAATTTTAAAATATGAAAATATTTTAATAATGGTCAAATTTAGATATAGGCATATGGTACGCAACTGGTATCTAAAATTTACAGTAGAATTATAAAATAAAATAAAAATACTAGTTTCCATTTAAAATAAGCAAGATGGACTCTACTTTCGGTATAGCCGGAACTACCTTATTTATGGTATATATTCGAACTTAACATTTTCGGAAACCACTACTGTAATTTCAAAACTCTAATATAATTCTGTCTTTTATATCTCCTAATTAGATTAAAAAGAATTAGTCAATTGTCCATACTCTAAATTTACGTCATCATCATCATCATCATCACTCAGCTATAGTAGTCCACTGCTGAACATAAGCCTCTCGTTTATTTTGCCACTCTGCTCTATCTTGAGCCATTTGTATCCAATTACCACAGATTCTTTTGATGTCATCGGTCCATCGTGTGGGGGGCGCCCTCTACTACGATAAGCTTCGTGCCTCGGACGCCACTCCAATAGTTTTTAGACCATCTTTCGTCCGTTCTTCTAGCTACGTGGCCGGCCCAGTTCCACTTTAAAGTTGTTATTTTTTTGATTACATCTATAACACCTGTTCTTTGGCGAATAATCTCATTTGGTATTCGGTCTCTGAGGGAAATACCCAGAATAGCCCTCTCCATCGCCCGTTGGGTGACACGCAGTTTCTTTGCTGACTTTTTTGTAAGCGTCAATGTTTCGGCTCCGTATGTCATCGCTGGTAATACGCACTGATTGTATACTTTTCGTTTTAGACTGATGGGAATATCCGACTTGAAAACATACTTTAATCTTCCAAAAGATGCCCACCCCAAGCCTACTCTCCGGAGAAGTTCGCACGTTTGGTTGTCCCGTCCTATTCGGATCTCATGACCCAAATATTTGTAGGTGGTGACCTGTTCAATAGATTTGCTTCCAATAGTTATGTTTTTACTGGGGACTAGGTTTGTCATGACTTGCGTCTTAGCAAAGTTAATTCTTAGGCCAACTTCCCTTGAAGCATTGTATAATTTTTCCAACATCATGGACGCTTGATCTATACGGTCGGTGATAAGGACGATATCGTCTGCAAATCTTAAGTTATTTAATCTTTCACCGTCTATATTTAGGCCCATTTCCCCCCAATCGATTTTCTTACAGGCATGTTCGAGCAGTGTGGTGAACAGCTTTGGAGAGAGAGGTATCTCCTTGACGTACACCTTGTTCTATTCGGAATGTTCTTGTGTTTTTATGTAGTCTTACACACGCCGTTGCTTTCTTAAATTTACGTAACAAAAGCTTAATCACACCAACTATACAAAAAACATCTTTATTTGAAAGAAGTTTTACATATGGTATTGCATATTTATACAATAACCTACCTAATCAGTTTAAATACTTAAATATTATATTATTTAAAGTGAAATATAGCTCTTGCAAAAACAACACAATTAGTTAAATAGCATTTGAATCATACTAGATTGATGGTCAAAAGAATAGCTTGTCGTTTCTATTGAGCAATCGAACCTTGACTCCTCTTAAAGGCCCACTACGTGGAAATAACTATTAGAAATTTTAAGGAGACTTCCAATATTAATGTATTTAGTTGTTAGGCATTTTACGAATATAAATTTAACTTTTATATAGGGTTTTAGTGTTAGAACAAGATATAACTAGTGGGTTTTATCTTGAACTAACGTCTTATGATTTTTCAACCAGTTTCTGTATTATTTATTATTTGTAATTTTGATTTAGATATTTTTTTAGAATATAAAGGCTTTATTATTATTATTATTATTATCAAAACTCTTCGTGTTACACTTCGTATATCAACTTCAACATGGAATTTTTGTTTCATGGTCATCAATGGTTTTCCTGTACATGTCAAAAATATCTGGATACCTACAATTTGTTAAAACTTTTAACGTTGATGTGTTTATTAAAACTTACCTTAAAAGGTTTTTTATGAAATATCTATTGTATTTTAATTTATTATTTTGAGAGATTTGTATCTGTTTATAATTTCAAATTATCCTATATACTAAAATCCAAAATTATTGTGTTTGTTTGGTAGATATTTGATTGACTCAGCCCCTATAGGTCCTAAGCTATATAACTGGAATCAGCATTGATTTGCGGGGGAGAATAGGGGTTGGCGAGAGTAGATCTTCGAGGAGGAGCTTGGGCTCATGTAATGAATATATTTTGTTCATAAGGTATAATTCTACCACCCGTCCGTCAGAACGTGCATCTTATATACTAAAATGTTGTTTCTTTGTTAGGTCCTGGTGGGTTAGGTGTGGGGAGAGTACACCAGAGAGCTTGGGCTCATTTAGTAAAATTTTTTTTACATACGCTGTATTACCATCACCTGTCCGACAGGACGGGCTTTCAACTAATAATCTATATATTTTAAAAACTAAACACCGTATTTGCATTGATGTCGAAATGTGTATTTCTGTTCTAGGGCAACTACAGCAAGTGGCCAAACAATACTTTAATTTGGAAGTGAAGACAACAGTGCTGGGAACCAAAATGTCTAAAACAAATAATAAAACACTTCATATAATTTACGTACGTTTGGAATTTGATAACCCGAATACGTAAGTATAATTATTTATAATTTTTAATTATTAAAAACGAATTTCTTATACTATACGAAATTGATTTCAATAGATGCAGTTGACAATATTCAATGTTACAACTAGTTACTTAATTTAATATTAGTCATTTTTAAACATTCAACATGTGTATTAATTAAAACAAATTCGTTAATTTCCTCGGAGCATTTATACATTTTTGTATAATTAATGAGAAAAGGTTAATTCTGTAGTATCGCGATAGTAAACAAACTTCGAACCTACTGCTGTTTAACTTACTTATTACCAAACGTGTTAGAACAACGAATGCCTTTAAATTAATTACTTTTCCATTATTTGTTCAACCGCAATTGTACCATAATCGTATTGTGAGAAGTTTCAAATTGAACATGAGTTTGTGATTGAAAGCTTTATCTTTCCAAAAGTTATTTATATAACAATAATTACAACTTTTAACCAACTGTCAATATAATTATAACCGTAAATAGGAAGTATTTAATTGATGCTTGACGTTTTAATGCTACAAGTTGTATTGATTTTATTTCAACTCTTAAAAACTGTTGTCGGTTAAGTAATTAATCTTTTGAGTAAATGAAATCTACATTCATCAATGTATTTTCTACACGTACATGGTCTATTGTGACACTGAAAGAAAACACCAGAAAGGTTGGTTTATTTATTTATTCGTGTGGTACATACTTTATTATTTTTATTATTGTATTGAGATGTATGTGTAATGTATGATGCTCCAGAAGATCAGTATAAACTTTTATAGTGTGTGCAATTTTGGATTGAGTTGTCTTAGCAAAGCATTTGCTTCAAGATTTAGGAAAACCATCATAACCTAAACATGCCAACTCTGGCCCACTTAAGTATGCATATGTAGTAATATTGAAGTGCGTAAATATTATAGAAAGTAAATAACTACATAAAATATAACAGCACTGCTATTGCATGACGACATACAGTGTATCTACGGACGGGGTATATTGATTCTTGATAAAAAGTTTTGCTTATTCTGAAACCTCATAAAATGAAAAAAATTCATGTTTCACTATCAAAAATAACAATACAAGGTAATAATGTAAGAAGAACTAACAGTAAACAAAGAACATCTGTTCAACATATTCTCCTCCAACTTCAAAACATCTCTCAATTCTCTTTCTAAATTCTTTATAAGCGTTTCGTAACATTTCTGGGGTAATTTCATTTACGGCATCAAAATGATTGCTTGTTTCAAATCTTCATAAAACTGACTAATATGAAATGTCACAGATTTTGAAAAACTTGAATATTATTTCATTCTATGGGTTTCTTAACAAGCAAAACTTTTGATCAAAAATGACATTATTCTCTAAAACTGAAATTTAAAAATTTTTGATCTATAGGATACCCCATCCGTGGACACAGTGAATAACAGAACGGTCCAAGCGCCAGTCACGACTATGACAAAAATTAGTGGATAAAGAAATAGTAATCAAAACAGATAATCAAGACAGAGAATACAAAATAATGCTTTACTTCAGATGTTCTTCAAATTAGTGAGCTATAATACACCTTTATCCGTTAGATTATAAATGTTTAAAAATCCTTTTTTAAACTATGTTAATGGACAATCCTCCATAATATGTAGAAAGATCTCTTATTTGTTTCCCAGTCACAACATAGAGTTGCAATGGCTTCTTGTGCGATTTACTTTTGATCATGTTTTTCTGTTTTAATCAAATCCTAGAATTTCTATTGTTGGATCATTAATAAGATTACTTGGTATTATTTTTCTTAGATAATCTAGAATTTAAGTTTAACTATTGTAAAGTATATGCCAACTGGATTTAAATGAAATTGCTTAGATTTTCAAGTTTAATGCACCAAAATCATTAGATGCATTAAAAAAAATATTCCTACACAATCGAAACGTCGGTTAAATAACGACCATGGTGTTTTCTTGAAAGATACCACTACTTCCTTCTAAAAAAAAGGTCCTAGTTTATCCAGGAAAAATAATACAATTTGAGAGGAGATCATCTATCTATCAATAAGATGTTTATTGAATACAACAACTTCAGAAAAGCCTTACTTAGGTACTCTTGCAACTATACAGAACTTCGAAATTTAATTTTTTAGCTGGAGTGTTCTCAATATTATTCCAAATTGGTAAGTTTTTGGTAAGTTAGTATTTATCCTATTTTCGTTTTAACGCAGCTTTTCTTTAAATGTATAAGTGGTTCGATTCTGTACAAAAGATTAAGTTATATGATACTACATTCTATTTAACTTAAGAACAATACACAGATTTGTTAGCACTGTTCGCATTTTAACCCTCTCGTTTACTAAACTTTCCTATTCATTTTTGTTGTACGAAACAGTTGCTTAGCTCCATGCAGTGGTTTTGTTAATCAAGTAGCAAACCATTTCTTCTGTGTTATTATAACTGATCAATTTTTTGCGGTATGAAGTGATGTCCAACATTTAGTGCTTAATTAGAGAGACACAAGTCTTATGAGATAGTTCTGATGCAGTCAGCTCAATACATTCTACTACTGTCATGAATACTACTAACTAGGTTGATGTCTACAGTTCTTTGTTCTATATGCAGTATATATGAAGTTTCCTTGTCAATATAAATCGCTCAGTCAGCATCGCGGAATCCCGACTAATTGGTAACCAAATTTTTAAAAATTTAGGTAACAAAAAGTCTCTTGACCGCTTTCCAGTGTGATGTAGGTAATACATGTAATTAATGCATAATTTCTACAATACGTTGTTGATTTCTTACAGTGATGAGATTTACACGCGTCCTTCATCTTAAAACACAAATTTGTTGGTTAACAAATTTTATATATTCGCCTGTCCGTCAGGTCCAAAAATGTTCAATTCTATGAAATCAATGTTACTCTTCACGCTGATCACAAATAACCAATTGGTGTTTTTCTATCAAGAATTAGAATTAGTCTCTTAATCTAAAAATTATTTGACGTGAAAGTCAAATTTCATTGTTACTGACATTAAAACGCTGAATTTTTACGTCAATATTGATTTTGCCTCTCCATTATTTATCAATAGAACAAAGCAGTTTTTGTTTTCTGGTCTGATTTTCTCGCCGTAGCCAGCTGTGTTAGAAGCACGCTTTTTGAGAGGTTGTACCATACCAAGTAGCGGAATATCTCTTGAGTAACTATGTACGACCTTGCAGACATTTTATTCAGTTTTAAACCAAAGTAACGACTATTTGCAGAATTAGTTTAGTAAATCAAGATACGCTACTGTGTGTCTATTGTGCTGTTACTGTACCATGTAATTGTAATTTCAGATCGGGTACTGCCGGGAGTGCTATCATATCTCTTCGTAGTCAACTTCATTTATTTGATCTTTTGATGAACTTTACCTACAGTATATCTTTTAGTTTTGAACACCCATCTACAGTTAATAAGGTTAATAATAATAGAACTCAGTAAGGGTATGCTGATCTGTATTTTTAGATGCTATTTATGTAAACGTTTACGAAACGCATGATTTTTTGTCAGGAAGGAGCATGAGTCACAAATAATCGATGCGTAACAGACCGTATATAATTAATTTTTAATAAATATAATTACGAAACAACAAACATTTTTGCTTGTACTAATTCGGTAAGAAAATTGCATGACACCATCACCATTTTAAGAAAAAATTCTAACCAAATTGAAGCAAAGAGAGACATTTATTTAAATTTAAAGTTAGTTTGATTGTCAAAAAAATTCCCGGAAATTATGAGTGTTGTTATGGTAATCAATCATATTATAGCTATTTAATAAAGCAAGTCAATAATCTACGTTTTTTATGGAATACCCACAAAGGATTATGGATTATAAGGAGCGAGGTTATAACTGTGGCAAGACCATAAAACGAGATTCTGGACGATACAAGATTTTATGGTCAACTGTACGATTTTCCTCAAACAAATATCAACTGCACACAGGATTTGTCATACCAAACCATATTTAGTCGTATTTGCTTTTGTTTATAAATTGACAGTTTTTATCCTTAAAATCCACACATTTATTCTGACATTCATGTATGACATTGACCTGCGTCCATAAAGTAACAAAAAAGGACTAGTTCATAAAGAGGCCCAAAATGACCAAAAAATTGTACCAGCACGAAATTGGCAGGTTGACTATAAATTCTTTAAAGATGGTGCTCAAAATGGTATCCTATGACGCTTATGCACAACAAAAAAAAAAACTCAAAAAAAACAAAAAAAAAAAATCTATTAAATCAAAAAAACAAAAAAAAAAACAAAAAAAAAAAAAAAAAAAATCACTCAACCCTTTATTTCTCTTTTCACTTTTCAAATTCATATTCTCTTTTTTTTTTTCTCTTTTTCTCCTCTACAAATTTAAAAATTTATAAATTAACAATTCTAAAAAAATAAAATTTATTTTTTTTCCACAAAAAAAAAAACAACACAAAACACAAAAAATAAAATTTACTCAATAAAAACAACAACCCCCCCAATGCGTTATAGTAAAAAAAGAAAAAAAAAAAAAAAAGAAAAAAAAAAAAAGAAAAAAAAAAAGAAAAAGAAAAAAAAAAAAAAAAAAAAAAGGAAAAGAAAAAAAAAAAAAAAAAAAAAAAAAAAAAGGAAAAAAAAAAAAAAAAAAAAAAAAAAAAAAAAAAAAAAAAAAAAAAAAAAAAAAAAAAAAAAAAAAAAAAAAAAAAAAAAAAAAAAAAAAAAAAAAAAAAAAAAAAAAACAAAAAAAAAAAAACAAAAAAAAAAAAAAAAAAAAAAAAAAAAAAAAAAAAAAAAAAAAAAAAAAAAAAAAAAAAAAAAAAAAAAAAAAAAAAAAAAAAAAAAAAAAAAAAAAAAAAAAAAAAAAAAAAAAAAAAAAAAAAAAAAAAAAACAAAAAAAAAAAAAAAAAAAAAAAAAAAAAAAAAAAAAAAAAATAAATATTAAAATTGAAATCTTTCTAATATCTCTATGTTACAGTGGTTCTAGGGGGATAGGTTTTAATGTTACAAAATCTTCAGTCACAACCAAAAGAAAAAAAAAAAAAAAAAAGAAAAAATAAAAAAAAAAAAGAAAAATACATAAATAAAAATAATAAAAAAAAAAAAAAAAAAAAAATTATTAAAAAAAAAAAAAAAAAAAAAAAAATTTGGGGAGGTAAGATTAGTTAAATTAAAAAAAAAAAAAAAAAAATTTATAAAAAAAAAAAAAAAAGGAATTTAATTAAATTATTTTAAAAGAAAAAAAAAAAAAAATAAATTTTTTTATTATTGAAATTTTTATTTATTTTATAATTATATTGATTTAGATTTTATAATTTTTTTTTAAAAAAAAAAAAAAAATATTAAATTTAGATATATGGTTTAAAATAAAATTTAAAAATTTTAGGTTAAATTAAGAACTTTATTTTCTATTGATAGATAGGGCTTTCAAGCAATAAGCCACTGTAGTTATTGTAGTCCAATGTTTAGTTGCTTCTTCCTGGTTTAGATGTGAGGCCTGCATGTTTGTCTTCTATCTTGATTTATACCCAAGTATTTTGCTATTTTGTCTTAAGATAAGGTTTGTTTGTTAGGGTAAATTTGTACACAGGTACACCTTTTAATGGTAAAGTTACATGTTCAGACGTTCATTCTAATTCTTCAAGTTTTAAGCTATTCCTCCATTTTTTAAATAGATTTTTGAACTAGATTAAATGCGTTTGCCGGGTTTCTGTGTGATGCGATTACCTTAGTGTTGCAAAAGTTGCTACAGCTGTTTCTAGTGCTATTGGGAGGTCAGCGGTGAAGATCAGATACAAAATTAATTCCTTGAGGAACGCCTAATTTTTTGTTTGTTTTTTTTGTTTTTTTTTTTTGTTTATTTTTAATATGAGGTATACACGTGTCCCAGAGATCACTCCCCAGGTTTGTATTTCCGTTATTTTTATATTTTTTATTATTTTATTTTTGTAAATGCGATTAAATTCTCTATAAGATAAGTAAATACAATTTTCAAATTCTGCACTCATATAATAGAAGCGATATTTAACTTTTTCTCTTCAAATAGCATAATATACTTTTTTTAATATTTTGGATAGTACCGTTTATTCTTTTTACAACCATATAAAAAATATAGGTCTTACATAAGTATTTTTGTTAGAAAAATACGATTAATAATTGAAGGTAGGTTTGCCATGGAAATAACTGATTTCTTTAATTTTTGAGTGTTCCGTTTATTATAATAAATATGAATTATACCAATTCTAAAAAGTGCGTCATGATGCTAATGTGATTATTATTATTTTTGTGATTATGTTATAATAGAAAATTGGATTTGGAAATAACGGAAATACAAGCCTGAAGAGTGATGTCTGGGACACCCTGTATACTGTGGGGCAGATTTTTTTTATAATTTTGTACTGTAGTCTGACTGCCACACCTTACAAAAAAATTAATTTAAAAAAAGATTTTAATCCAACACGAGGTCTTAAAAAGGTCAAAATTGCTTAATATCTTTAAAATGACTTAACGTTCTGTTTGATATTTCGTTCAATTACTTAGGTAATATTTAGTTCACCTAGAACAAAATAGATAACTATAATATTACACATCTACATTAGTTTAATTTTAATTACATTTTGGTATTAGTATGCTGGGAAATTATTCTAATGAGAATCAATCCCTCATTAGCATCTAAAAAGTTTAATAATTTCTTTAGAACATGTTGTATTATGAAGAATCTTTTAGTATATGCTTTAGTATTCGACTTTTTATTCTCAACGAATTAGGTTAGTACTTTACTGTCACCTTCATAATAACTAACCTAAATAGTTGTGAAAACAGGAGAACTGTTGTTTTTAATGTTTAGACAGTAAAAAGCTTTTTTAGCGCCTGTCAGTAGTTTAATAAGATGCCGCTTTAAAGTTTCTTGAAGCCAAAATATTATGTAGACATGAATATTTTCATTTTAATTTGCTCTAAACTGACAAGTGATAGGTATAGGAAATACTAACGCAGATCAATGCAGGATAATTTTATGAATAAAATGACATTAAAATATACACGGTATTCTATTTAAAATAAACAATTCCATTTCCAAAAAAGTTTTTATCAAGTTAATTAATATAATTAGCACATTATAAAGTTAATTTTACTGATATTATTCTAAATGTATGTATTTTAATATCAATATAACTTCGATTAGATGTGGTATGAATTATAGTATGTTTTCTGCATTATTGAGGGTTACATCATCAGCGACACATTTTTAACAATTTGTTTGAGAACGTATTAAACCCCAGATTAATATTTTATGCGCACAATTTAATTTGTATTTGGAGCATATAAATTGCGTTTGGAATGTTCAATAATTATAATAGTTTGAATATGCTGTACATGGTTTCGAGAACTTCCTTGTTGAGCACTTTGAAGTTGCATGTAATTTATATTCCGTGGTATAATTATTGCCCAAAAATTAAGATAGTAATTTACTGCTTCCGAATTTTCGAAAAGTAGAAATTGATTTATTAATTATCTTTTAGATTCAGAATTTTAGCGAAACACATGTGTATAAACAATTTTTTAAATAATTAGTAAATATTTATAAAATTTATATATATAAATTAATGTTAAATACAACAACTTTCCATAAACCGTTATGGATGATACTATAACAGCTCTTTTTTTAAAACAAATAATATCACGTGAATGTCATATCTCAATTTTTGTTTGGAAAACAAAATGAGTAAAATTAATTTGTTTGTTAATATTTCAAAAATAAGAAAATCTATGTATAAGTTAAAGACTCCTTGACTCGACGTGTTTCACCTAAAATGTCTCTAATGTTATAAATAACACCTAGATGCCAAATTCATAAAAAGAGAACAAGTGGATTTTTGATATCGCCGTGGCTACATTAAGACGACCGGCGGCCAACCTACAGAATAGTGTATTAAAGAACTCGTTTCAGAAGACGCATTTTATAAGACGAGTCGCTAAAATGCCTTCTGAAACGAATTTTTTATACTATTTTTTCTATTTTGGGCTTTTAGATTGATTTTAAAATAAAATTTCGCGAGTTTTTAAATTTATGGAATTTTGAAGTGTAATTGCTAAGGTGGCAATATTTTCATTAAACTTGGTTTAAATGCTAGTTTAAGTTTAATTAGTACATTTGTCATATGTTTCATTTAAAAAAAAATGGGTGGAAATAAAAATAAGTAGATAAATAAATCTACTGAACATTAATTACGATTTAAATTAATGCACACCGAACGTAATGACAGCATGGACGTTATCAGTGTTACCACCGTTCGGAATAAAAATTGTTCTATTTCTATAAAAGAACTCATTTGGGTGCTTTTATAGCACCTTCAGATCTGTATGGCAATTAATGAACTTGCTCTTCAGAAACCAATTTTTCTGGTAAGCCTTTTTTTCTTTAGTGAATTTTCTGCTTTCTCGTCACGTAGATTTATTTAAATTGTACGTTCATTAATTATCTGTGATATTTTACTATAATTAATTTTGTTTAAAAAAAACACTGGTTTTAATTAGCAACCGATCATCTCTTCTAAAGAAAGCCCACTTCGTGGATATCTACAAAAAAAAATATTCAAATCTAAGGAGATAACCATTGTAATAACTCTAATTCGTCGAAAAAAGTGAAAACAAGAGATGTTCAAACCTTCGTATTCAAACCATCTTATAACTCCTCATCTTGTTTATAAAAACTGAATGCACTTTCTTCATTCTCTCTTGTTGTTAACCAGTTCTTCTGCTTATTATCTATGTTATTCATTTTCTGTTTACTTCTTTATTCCACTTTTTTTGTAATTTTCTTTTAGTATTTTTTATTATTTTTGTCTTCTAGATTTGCAACATTAACGAAAACGTTTAAGACGACTTTTTGTTTATTGGGATGACTTACCAAATGAGGCCCTTTCTTCTCTATATTTTGTCAGTATTTTCCTACATTCACTTATATTTTATATATGTGTTTTTTGTTCATCTTTTCTTGTCTCGATTTTTATTTTTCTTAGATATCTCAGTTCTGCCTCTTAAATTTTGCTTTTTTGCTGATATGTGAGTAGCCGCGACTTCCGGCCGTATGTATGTATTAGTCTGTATGCTTGTAAATTTTTTTTTTTTTTTTTTCGAAGAGTTGATGATCTATAATATTTATGTATTGGTGGTGAGTGAATAAAATTTTGAAGAAAATTTTTGTCTTGGCCAATAATTTACTTTACCATGAAAAACATTTAAAAACAATTAACTACTACGCCATCAGTTAACTTTCAAGTTTAAATTTATAACATTTTTAGAAATTCTGAGGATAAACTAGTTAATTTATTTCAAAATTTTTTTGATAATAAATTATTAATTTATTGGCTAAGATAAAATTTTTTTTTGAATTTTTTGCTTTTATTTTAGTTCACTTCAATACTTCTCTTTTGTTTATAAAATTATTCTTTAGTGCATTTAATATGTAAATTCACTTTAGGTGAAGGTAAATAACTAAACTAACGGCCTTAGTTTTGTGTTTCGCCCTAGCTAGTCGTATTCATTAAAAACGTATCCAGATGAGTTAAAAATATATTTAAAACACGCAAATTAATTATGAACTAACCAACAACAAACCGAAAACTAAGACCCTTAGTTCGTTATATACGAATGCATTTACGTAGGTGATCGTAGGTGAGTCGATATCTAGGTGTCGCAATACTTACTGTTGGTTATATACCTTCACCTAGAAGGAATACACACAACATCATTGAAATAATTAAAGGAAAAAAATATTCTCAAGTGAATAATGCATTATATTTCTTTCTCCATCAATCTGTATTCTCATTGTTATATTTATTTCTTGAATTGTCATTACCGTTGTTTTATTTTTATTAATTTTACGTTTCTCTTTTAATAATTTTCTTAACTTTAAGAAGGCGTTTTATAAAGTTTCACATCAGAGGCTGCTGCTCAGACTCAAACATTATGGTGTAAGAGGAAATCCATTGAAATGGATTATAGACTTTTTGGTGATCGTAAATATCAAGTGCGGGATAATGACGCTCTATCTTTACCTTATCCAGTAAGAAATGGAGTACCGTAAGGCCAGTTCTTGGTCCTATATTATTGTTAGTTTATGAATCTAGTGTTTTTGCCGATGACACAAAATTGACCACATGCAAGAAAGAAGACCTCTTAGGAAAGTCTAACAACAGACGGACCTCGGCATAATCATTATCCAGGTCGTCGCATATCAACGATATTGTAAAAAAAGCCAACCGTTTGTTGTATATAATTAAGTTTAACTTCAAGTCCCTAAAATCAAAAGTGTTCCTAAAACTGTATAAAACCTATGTGCGTTCAGTCTTAGAGTTTAGTTGTACTGTCTCGAATATTTACTTAATTAAATATATTGAAATACTTGAAAGAGTCGAACGTAGAGCCACAAAACTTGTTTAAGATATAAAAAGGCTATCATATGACCAACGTTTAACAATTCTACAATTGCTCACACTTAGAGAACGACGAAATCATGTAGACCTGATAGAGACATATAAAATTCTACATAATCAGTAAAACTGCCCCTTGATAAATATGTTAACATTAAGTGACAATACCCACCTACGACGAAATGTGCTCAAACTTACTGAACTGTCAGTGTTGCCAGAATTTCCGTGTTCTTCGAGTGACATATTCTATACATTTCTAACGATATTTAAACTCTAGATCAATTAAACACTTCAAATAGTGTCTAAATGCATTTTTAAAACCATTAATTACTTGCTGTATTGATTATTTTATTTTGTTTTAATTAAATTTTATTTTATGTAATGCAATTTATTCATTCAGTACAATTTCATTATTGTATTGTGATATAAATGTTATGTATCTATCAGTATAAACCTGTACATAGTGGTGTCGAAACCGTGTCCAATATGTGGATTGGTTTGTCTTGGCAAAGCATTTGCTTCAATGTTTAGGAAAACCACTAAAACCTAAACATACCAACCCTTACTCACCTTAGTATTCATATGTAATAATATAAATTAAGTGTATAAACACATAAACAGTATAGGAGGTAAATAAGAACATAAAATATAACAGCACACCCACTGCATTATACTGAATTTCAAGATATCGACCGCTTTGTCTAAGTCCAAAAATGTCAAACAAATCCTCTTATTTTCTTATTTTAATTTCTTCGTGATCTGTTTTATTGCGAATATATGATCATGTGCACTCTTTTTCTCGCCCGAGTCTACTTTGTGTTTTTTATTGCCTCTATACTGACGAGTCTAATTTTCATTTCTATTATTTTTTGTAACATTTTAATTTAGGCATTCAATAATATTACTCCTCTATAGTTATCGCACTCGTTTGCATCCCACGTTTTGTTTATTGGTGCAACGAATGATGTCGTCGAGCCAACGGTCCAATTTTCTGGTAATTTTTTTTTCTATCAATATACTTTGTTGTACATGGTTGGTAATTTATCTTTTCCTTTTTATTCTATTTTCTTTATCATTTCTACCACTATTCTGCCCCCATTTTAGTGCTTTTGTTACTTTTTGAAGTTTTTAATTCCTTTTTTTCTGCGTGTTGTACATTTTATTGTTTTCTGGTACGTCCTTCTTTTGAAGATCAATCAACCAAATATTCTTTTCATATTTCCATTTTTTTATGCTCCTGTTATAGCGTCTCACCATTTGTCTTTTATTATTCTTGAATTCCTTGTCTTTTCGGTTCCTAAAGTTTTCGATTTCTTTTTGGACGTTTTTCCGTTCTTGTAAAATTGTCTTATCTTGATTTAGTTATATTACTTCATCTCCTATTTTCCTTATTTTATTTTTAAATGTTTTTTCATCTTTTTTACTTTCCCCAATCATACCATTACGCTGCCCAGATCTGATTGTATTTTGATTGTTACGCTTGGTGTATGTTTGTCGTATTGGTGATCGTTGTACTAACTTGCTTCTCTCCTCCGCTGTTGGTTCATCAGTTTTATTTTTATTCCTTTTCTTTTTAACAAATTTTTAATTGTTATACTAGATCATCTTTTTCGTAGTGTTTTATAGTCAATAACTAAATTTAAAGTCATTGCCCCTACTTTATAGGCAACCCAACTTCCTCTGTCGCTTTACAGTATGTTACTAAATAAGTCAAATTTTCCCAGTTTATTTCTCTTACCCTACAAAACGGTTTATAATAATAGTTCACTTGCCGTTCTTGAAATGTACTTAATACCGTCTCCTCTTTTGAATTTGGTTATTTTATGACTTTCTGCTTATTAATTTATTTCTACAATCTGCGTATCTGTACAAAGTCACTTACCAACACACATTAGGTGTTTATTATATTAATTTATTTAAAAAGATTAAGATCTTGGATATAACAAAGCCTAGTAATAAATAATTTTATTTGGAACGTAGAATGACAATTAATAATATTCTGGGTGTTGATAAACTTTGTATTTGAATTTTCTTAAATAAGTATATCTTATAACGAAAAAATATAACTTTTTACGGCAAGTTGATACGATGAGTGGTTTCTGAGGACCTCGATTATTTGTTCACTCTGTACATTTCTAACGCGTTTAGTTGTTTGAACCAAATATAAAATAACAATAAACTTTATCCTACCGAAAGAAAGTTAGTAACCATTATTTAAACAAATAATTTATATAATTTATACCATATTACTCCGATCAAACGAAAATTTATGTTTGTAGTAAAACCAAAAAGAATAGAATGTGAGAAAATCTAATTTTGAAAGTTAAACATTACTGTCATTAGTTTGTAACTAAAACTTTGTTTTGTAAGAAACTGAAGATATTTTTAGATCAATAATATCCAAGAAACTTATACTTATGGATACAGAATTGCGAATTTGCTGTGCCTAAAGAAACTATCGAATTTGAACTTTGCTATTAGTATCACAGGTTTAAAAGTTTTATTTCACACAAATTCATTTAAAAATGTATCCCATTTCATATTATCAAAGGAAGCTCCAGGGATTTTTAGAACATTTTTTATAAAATACGTATAATGTTAAATGTGTTATTCCAGTTTGTTCTTATTTATGTCATATTGTTGAAGGTTTTATTTTATGACTAAAGTTAAGATAATAAAAGCAGTAATTTTTTATGAAAGTATATAATCCACAGGAAATGTGAAATAAATTTCAATATTTATTATTTTCTGTGAGATGAGTTAGTTTTCTATTAAAAGAAAATAATTGAGTTGATTATATAAGATGGCAACAAAAAGGGTGTATGCCATATAGTATACTAGACAAAGATGGAAATTTTGTAGGATAAGATTCAATACCAAGACATTTCCGGTTTATAAATGGGACATGACATTTTTTTACAATTTTTGATTGATTGTAATATTTTCATTTTGTATTTAATTTTTACAGACAAAACTAGGTAACCGTGACTATTATTACTTGCATTTGTTTTAGAAATACAGATAGTAAGTGTCGCATTCGTCAGAAAGATTTTGTATCAAGAGGTGGTTTAAATATTCACCTAAATAAGATGCACAGAGCAATGATTTACTCTCATTTAAAGATTCATTTATCGAGAAGAAAACTTTTGCAATTTCGAACAAAACAAAATCGTCCTACAATTTTATAGATAGATAAGTGATTTGAAATCAAATGTTTTGATTTGCAAGAGGATTCCTTGTGGTGCACGTATCCTTAAACACTGTAGAAACATGAGAAGACCTTTTCTTTTTCTCATATAAAGTTTCCTCTGAACCACCAAAAACAAACAGCAAAGACGTATCGTCAACTGCAAAAGTTAAGAATAACATCACCAATTACAAATCGTCCAAATTTCTTAAGAAAACCACTAAGTTGTCAAACCAACAGTCTGTCTACAAAACAGTGGGAAACAAGATATGAGATGAAGGCATTAGTGATGCCATTCGTCTCTTAAGTACTTCTGATAGTTCTGAGGATAACTCCGATACCCTTGAACAACTCTGTTTAAAGCATCATATCGATCTACACAAATACCTGTACATTTACTGTCTTCAGATGAAACCATGATTGTCTTCGAAGATTAAGTTTGGAATAATGTCTTTTTCCTCTGGCTCTGCTGGTGGTTTGGATGGAATTCGAAACGACATAAGTAAATCTTCCGGTGTTGCAGAGCAAAATCTTTTAAGGAAAATCACAAATCTTATGTGCTCTTTTAAAAAGATTGTGGTATTCACCTAATTGCAGTTGGTTCTGTTTTTCGTCGGCTTGATTCTAAAATAGATTGTTCTTACATTTCAAATCATTTAGGTAGTATTTTTAAATCTATCCAATTAGGTTTCGGTGTCAAAAATAGCCGTGGAACTGCAGTAAATGTACATGTACATGTTAGAAGTTTTATTTCTAGAGATAATTCAGATGAAATTTTAGTCAAAATAAATGTAAAAAATGCGTTTAATTCAATTGAACGTGATGTTTTTTTAACTTATGTTAAAAATCATATCTTTGGCAGTGTTATGCTCAATCTTCAAATATTTTATAGTAATAGTAAACTTATTCAGTCTTGTGTTGGTGTACAGCAAGGTGATCCTCTAGGTTCTGCCCTTTTTAGTCTTGCAATTCATCCTATTATTAGCAAACTTTCTTCTTCTCCCAATGTTCGGTATTTGGATGATGGCACAATTGGAAGTTCAGTAGTGAGTGTATTTCAAGATTTACAAACTAAACTAAACATCAACTATAGGGTTCCTCATGGAAGTGTGCTAAGCCCTTATTCGCAATTTTACAGCTGATCTTTCTTCAAGTCTGAAAAACCATTGGAATAATACGCTGAAGACATACAAATTTACAAGTCGTGTGTTTCTGAGAATGCTGATAACTTAATAAAAGAAACTAAACAGCAACTTCGTAAACATCAAAAAGTGGTCAGAAGTCAATGGTGTACGATTAAACCCCAAAAACTATAGTGATGTGTATACGGTCAAAGGTTGGAATTAACAAAATCAATCAACAGTTGCATCCTCCATTACTTCTAGATGGAACTGTTATAAATGTTAGCGAATGTGTCCGTAATTTAAGGTTACTTTTGGACAAATACTTAAATTTCGAAAAATACGTCATAAAAAATGTAGCCAGTGTTAAAATCTCTATGGAAGTTTAAAGACGTTCTACCGCAACATGTGAAAAGGAACCTAGTATCCTTAGTCGACTAGATTTTGACAGTTCTGTTTATTACAGTTTTTTGACAAGCAACTACAAAAACAAACTGCAAATTTTTCAAAATAACTGGTTAAGGTTTTCTTACAACATTGGTCGTACAGAACACGTAACTCCGTATTATAAACAATTAGCAATATTAAAATTAGAATATAGATTCTTATTGCTCTATGGAACTCAACTATTTAATATCTTTAACTTTCAACAACTATCTTGTTTGTATGACCTTTTAATTGAACGTTCAATCTTTAACTCCTACCCTGTAAGAAATACATGCAAATTAAGTATTCCCCAACATAAAGTAACCAAATTTCAATGTTGTTTTCAGTATGTGGCAACAAAATTATTCAATGATAACTTTGAAGTATTTTGCAGTAGTAAGTTTAAATTACAGTTTAAGCAAAACTTTCTGGCTATTCAAAATGGTACATAACAGACAAAGAAAATTCTTACTTTCTATCATAGGACAAAAGTTAATACCGGGTATGCCGATCTTTTCTCCCATTAAGCACAATATTTATTGTATGATCAATTTTGTATTATTATTATTATATCAACTTTTTCCTACTTTTTTTTGTTTATTATGTACAATTATTGTTTATTTGATATTTATTGATTGTTCAATAAAAGGTTATTATTATTAGTGAAATGTGTGTCTAACGACATCTCGTGTAATCAGGGACACGTATGACTAGTAACAAACTAAGCAATGACAACAGATAACTGTAACGATGGATGAATGTTATAAATGCACATCGTAATCTAAGTGATAATTTTAATGCAATAAACAGTCGAGTCGATAAAGCCAAGTATTTCTGTACAGTACACTAGGTGTTCTTTCGTGCGTGTATGCTACTGTACAGAAATACTTGGTTTTATCAATTCGAGTGTTTATTGCATTACAATTATCGCTTAGAAAACAATGCGCATTTAAAACATTCATCGGTCGTTACAGTTATCTGTTGGCATTGCTTAGTTTGTTATTATTATTTTATTATTATTATTATTTTAGATGAGTTTAAACCCTTACGTTTAACACTCAATTTTTCAAAATTTGAGTTGAATTTTTGTAAAAAATTTAACAAATAAGCATTGTTTCTTCTTTTGAGTCACTGAGTCCTCATATTCGTTTTGATTGACAATATTAATTTATGCTTTAACTGAAGATGCTTTTCCACAAACGTTTTCCGAATGTTTAGCAAAATTTTCTAAATTATCAGGTAATATCCGAAACATTAATCCACAAATGGCTCTTTTTTTGTTGCGTCATTGTTTTTGGATTCCTAAACTTTTGCGATGTTTTTGATGATAAAATTTGTAATTCCTTAATAGACAATTTGAACATTAAATTTATTCCTTCGTCTTGGATGCAAGCATCACTACCTGTTTCATTTGGTGGTTTAGGAATCCGTTATGTCAGTGATATTCATCTTTTCTTACCGCTACTCACGCTTCTGCTAATCTCATTGAATCTATTATGTACTTAGCTAAAGCATTAATGTTTGGAAACAAACCTTGTTTACAACGTAGTTGTGATACTCCATGTGTCAAGACTATATTTAATTCTTTGTTATCAGAATATGATTCTCGACATAAAGGTATTTTACTTCCCAGTGCCCAACTAGAATCAGGTGCTTGGTTAAAAGCGCCCCCGTTTTATCAATTAGGAACATTGTTAGATAAACAAACTCTTAAAATTGTCACATCTTTAAGAATTGGAACTAATGTTTGTCAACCACATACTTCTCATTGTGGTTCTAAAGTTGATACTCGGTCATCATGGTCTATCTTGTAGTAAAAGTTATGGTAGGTTTTCTCGACACAACATTAATGATATTTTAAAGCGAGCTTTGGCTTCTACTGAAATTCCTTAAATTTTGGAACCATCGGGATTAATACATGATGACGGTAGATGTCCTGATGGTTTGACTTTAATTCCTTAGAGTAAAGGGAAAGCTTTAGTGTGGGATGTCACATACGTCGATGCAGTAGCTGCTTTCATATTTAACCTCTTTCCGCTCATTCTGCTGCTAATTTAGCACAATCTACAAACACAACAAATACAAAACAATAATTTATGTGTGCATTAGCTGTTGAAACTTTTGGTTTTTGGAGTGTTGGTTATAACTCAATCTGGTATTCCTGGGGCTGGCAGATATATCAAACAAAGCATTAGCTTGGCAATTAAAAGGTAATACTGCTTCCATTTTAGGATCTATTACCAAGGAGAACACTTTAGAAAAGAATTTCGATTTATTTTGATGTCATTCAAATTTTTATTACCCTGTATTTATTTAATTTTTATTAATAATATTATTTTTCTTTAAGCGACAAAGAACGGCATATTATTGAACTACTGGCAGACGCTAAAAACGGTTTTTACTGTATAAACATTAAAAGCAACAGTTCTTTTGTTTTGATAACTAATTAGAGGTTGGTACCTCGGTTATGTCATATTACGAATGTATAGTAAAGTACCAACTTAATTCGTCGAGAATAAAACATCACTATAACACTCGAGAATCTCAGAAAATTTGAAAATAACACATGAAAACTAGCAATAAACGCTTGAAGAAAAAATAATATATTTCACTTGGAATTAAAAATATAATTGTATCGCTTAATTTGCTGTCTCGGTTAACGCCTCGCCAGCAAACTTTTAAGCTCAACAATGATATTGTTTAACTCCTAGTAAAATAATCTAGTATTTTCTCCAGCCGTCACAAAATCTGTCAGTTTTAATCCCATTATTGAAATGTAAGCTTGATGTTTTGAAACTGTACAAAAAGGTTACGTTGTCAGGGTAACATTTTTTGATCCTAAAACAGAGCTATGGGATGAAGATAATTATACCTGTCCGATTTTTATTAAATTAGGAACATATATGTTACTAATATCTTTATGAATACCTACAACAATTTTTAATTTTTGAAAGTAATATTGAATGTGCAATTTGAACTCTTGGAAAAGTGAATTAATGATTTACTATTAGCATTCAAATTTTTTGTGTCATTCATGACAACATTGGTCACATTGTCTGCATCTGTATCAATATCATTGGGTAGTTCATCTAAAGCTTAGTGAGTTCTATTAGTACGCCGCTTATCCAGTCTCAAAATTTTCCTTGGTATATCTTCCTTGTGCCTGATGTATCCTTTGGCTACACTAGTACCTTGTTCATCCAGTCTCGAAATTTTCGTTGCTACATCTTTTTAATATTAATAATCTACTATTTTAAAAACATTAGGTTCGTACCTTACCCAAAAAAAAAAACTATCATAACATTTTACTGACACTTTGTACCCCGTGATTGTTTCTCTATTGACAGAATTGTTTAAAAGTTTTCATATTTTTCTTTTGACTTAGATGGAAGCAGATTGAGCACCAGTTGTATAAAACTCGGTTCAAGTTAACCAAAGGTTAAACACAATCGTTGCTATGGTTAATTCTTAGATACAATTGTATTTAACCTTCGGTTGAATTGAACCCTAGCTTTATACAACTGGCCCTTAGAGTTTCTTCTTTCACCTTTGAAAATACCCTCATTTTCTTCAAAAACAATGTCAGCGTTCATCTTTCGATTAATATATATTCTTACAATATTAACCAATCAAATTGTCAATTTTTAAAAAAGTGAACCAATGGGAATATTTTATAGTGATAAAAATCGCTCTTGCTATGTGGAAAAAAATCGATGAAAATGTACTTTGTTTGACAGACTAAGCCATCTGCTAACCTAAAAATTAATGTCAAACATTTAAAATTTATCCCAAATTACATGTTTTATGTAAAGAATACATAATGTTATCAATTGTAGTAAATGGTAGTAGTCTTTAATAATATATTAATGGTCTGTAATACCCACGAGGTTGATTTTGAAGTCGGGTAATTTTTTTTATTGGGGAATTAAACTTTTTCCTCCCTTAGGAAATTATTCGGGAATTATGGAACATAGAAAAAATTACCCAGAAAAATCTCTTGTGTATTAATAACCGATAAAATTCCGTTTTATTTTATTTTTTGTTATGGGTCAATCAATCTATTTTCAGCTTGCTAGAAAACACCCACTTTTTACTTGTTAAACATTCTACTATAATATAGTTATTAATCCATTTTACTCACATTGTTTAAAATAAGATGTGGTGTTATGCGAGAGTTTGTGAAAGTTTTAACACAGAAGTAAAGAAAGATTTTGCCAGGAAGCTACCGGCTGTCGTGCGTTCATATGTAAGTCCGATGTCTATGAAACTTGGCATGTAGATGTTATTTATAATACTGCAGATCCTAATGCAGGTCGATAGTGGGAAACGAATTAAAGGAAATGACATTGATTTGACGTCTGCTTGACAGTTGCATTGTAAACGTCATCATAGCCAACTAATGTGAGATGAAACATCTACTATTTTAAAGGAAAAGTAGAAAATTGATAATATTTTATAAATAAGGATTTTTGGAATAAACAACCTCACACATTTTTTTTTAGTTCTTAATGATAAATTAGTCCAAGTGATAAAAATAAGGAATTTCCATTTAAAAAACGCAAGTTTCAGCCGTTTTTTCATATTGAATTTTGTATATCTTTTTCAAACACTCTATTAATAAATTCAATTATTTCATTCATTGTACAGCTTTTTCTACGAGAAAAAAGTCAAAGCAAATAATTATTTGTTATATATGAGAAAAATACCATTATTTTCTCGTCCGAAAACTACCAACTGTACAGTAATCTAAAAAATTGTAAAATGAAACTATATTGAAAATAATAATAGTTATTCTTACTGATAGCAAAAGAATTGCTTTTATGTGAATAAATGTTAGGGTTAATTAACTTCTTAACTTTATGATTTTTAACATACATTACATTCTAGGCAGTCAATTTTGTAGATTACTGTGATACGCATATAAATTATATAAACCGGTTCTATTCATTTAAATTGTATTCTTCTATTTAATTAAAACTAACACTAATGGAAATTTCCCGGCCACTTTAAACATGAACTTAAAGGTTGAACTTTACAAAATAATATAACACAAACGTATACATATGGAATTTGAAATTTGATAAAGCTCTTAGAATCATTTTGTAACTCTAAGATGGGTTGCTTTCTTTTATGCTTCAATTGACAAAAATGTTCATAACAAAGCTTTTAACGAAATTAAAGACAAATCATTTCTTTATTTAATTTTTTAGACTTTTAAAATACCGATAAATTAATTACTTTCGACATTAAAAAATATTGTGCTAATAAAAAAGTTAATCAAGGAAATGGAACAGATCTTTCCTTTTCTTAATAAGGTTTAGACAGATCGAATTACTATTTTGATATAGACGTGTGCTAGTCCTTGGCAACCTTAGTTTAGTTGTATATTATTTGGAGGAAATTACTTAATCTTGAATTACCACTGTTAATTAAATATATTATATTTAATTCTCATATAAAAATGTAATAGTTTTGAGTTATGAAAGAATTTGGTAAAGTCTCTAGGGTTAAATTTTCTTACAAAATAATTCTTATGTAGGTAAATTCTTTAAAAATTTTAATAATTTTTAAATTCAACAGTTCTTAAAAACTGCTGTTTGCATATAACAGGGTCATTGATTGGGAATGGTATAAAGCGAATCTGGAGATAGGAAATACTCATCATTATTATGATGTAGAGTAAACTTACACTTAAATTACTTAAAACAATTAATGAATCACTACCACTTGTTTTCTTTATTTTAATTATATGGAATCAATTTGTTTATAGAAAAAATCCAGAAAACGGAGACTAATATCGTTATTAAACAAAGAGTAAACGTATGTGAAGTTAGTTCTCTTCTTTAAATTAGTAATGATCTGATGCCAGTTATATAGTTCTAGAGTTCTTTATTGAATTTAGAAATAGTTCTGTTATTTAAAATATTCAAAACAACACTCGAAGTTGGGAGAGCCAACTTCACATTTCCTGCAACTTGAAAGTGGTATAACTTCTTTGCCGTCAGTTTGAGTGATATACTTGTTAATGATTATTAATAGAACTGTTCAAAACTGCTGTTTACCAAAAAAAAAAAATTTCACCTCTATCGGACATCAAATATTCATCTCATATCAACAATATTTTTTCAATATATGTTTTATTTTGTTGACAGTTCAGATAGCCTCTAGAATAGTCCTATCCAAACTGATTACCACTTACGAGGCAAACCAAAAAAAGTTCCCGCTTTGCGGAGTTGATAGATTAAACAGTCAAAAGGTAAGGTAAGGCAAAATTTCTCTATAATTAATTATTTTGTTAACAGTTCTGATAGCCCCCAAAATATTTCTATCAAAAAATGTTACGACTAAGTGTACAATGCAAAACAAAAAAGTTCACGCTGTACGAAGTTAAAGAATTGAAATTGATTGATTGAAATTAGATAAGAACAATTTTTTTTCTTGATAAATTGATTATTCTGTTGACAGTTCTGATAGCCTCTCGCATAGTTTTATTAAAAATTATTATCACTTGTAACAGTACAACGCAAAGCACAGAGTTCTCGCTGATCAAAAGCAAAATTATAGACATTACTAATAAATAACACTTTTACTCTAGTATCAATTGTGATATCAAAATTTCAAATACGTTATTCAATTTTTTGAAACAATATCTACCATAACTGTGATTTAGATTTTTATAAATTGATTTTTTTGCAATTAAAATCGAAGAATAATTAAAGGTGGAATTGCAGCAGTTAATACTTCAAAGACAGGGGCAAGAATTTATGCATTACTAATTAAACTTTTTCTTGTATACCGATTGAGATACTAAAATTGTAAATATATCAATCGATTTGTTGGCAACAATCTACCATAAATATTTCTTACTTTATCTTTAAAGTACTACTCTAACTGCTGCCATTCCACATTTAATTATTTTTGGATTCTTAATTAGAAAAATCTAAAAAAGTAATCAATTTATAAAAATCTAAAACACAATTTTGATTTCACAATTGATACCAGAGAAAAGTGGTATTAGTAACGCATATAATTTTACTCTTATCTGACTTTTTTGCTTGGCGTCATACTTTTATAAGTGGGTATAAGTCATAATTTTTAATAAACTATGCGGGGGCTATCAGAACTGTCATCCGAATAATCAATTATCAAGATAAAATTTTGTCTGTATCAGACTTAAAAAAAAATTTATTCTTTCGATTTCGGAAAGCGGTAACGTTTTTGTTTTGTGTAGTAGGTACTTTTACAATTAATAATCATTTTTGATAGAACTGTTTGGTGGCTATCAAAACTGACAACAAAGTAATTATTGAGAAAAAAATATTGTCGTTACCAGACAAAAAAATTTGTATTCCTGGAACTTCGTATATCGAAAACTTTTTGTTTTGCATGGTACTGTTACAAGTAATAATTATTTTTGATTGAATTATGCGGAGGGCTATCAGAACTGTCAACAGAATAATCTAATATTGAATAGTTATATCACTTTAAAGTTGCACGAATAAAAAATACGAGGCGTGTTTTTAAAGTAAGTACCGTTTTCAATTTTCGCCGCCGCAGCGCTGCGGTCTCGGTTTAGCGCATGCGCGTCTGTTGGGAAGCCACGGACGCCATTACGGAATCTTCCGTTCAAGTCTACATCTGTTTGCGTGATTGTAAAATGCCACCGACTATTGAGAATCCCGCCGACTGTGAAGTGCGTGCTGTAATACGTATTCTCAGTGCTAAAGGCTTTAAATCAGCTGACATTCATCGCCAAATCAGTGATGTTTACGGTAAAAGCATTATGAGTGATGGAATGGTGCGGAAATGGGTTAGGGCATTTAAAGATAGCCGCACAAACATTCATGATGAAGAACGAAGTGGGCGACCTTCAGTAATTACCGATGACTTGATTCAAAAAGTGGAGTCTAAAGTGAAAGAATAGACGATTCACGATTTCGTCCTTGTCTGAACAGTTTCGTGCTGTCTAAAGAAGTGTTCTTTATGAAATTGTGTCCATACGCAGGCGGCGTCCTTCTTTAACTATGAAATACAAAAGCTGGTCCCACGATACGATAAGTGCCTTAATATTAGTGGAAATTATGTAGAAAAGTAGAGTAAAATATAGTCTTTCAAATAAAAAAATTTTTGATAAAAATATCTATTTGTTATTTTTTTATTGCAAAACGATACTTACTTTAAAAACACGCCTCGTATGATCCGATATACAAAAGGGTTGTGTTATAATGAGCCTTCTCTAGAAGTTACGAAACAATTAGAAAAAAATGCTTAATTGTATTTAATCAGATGAAAATGCAGACATTTATTAAGGAATTCCAAAATGGACGCTCATATTCGACACTCGGTCTCTCTGAAATCATGATGTTTTGGTTCATCTTGTCTTGGGTTTACAAGTTCATTTATATAAGGTTAGCTGTTGTTAGTAACTGTTGCGACATCTAGTGTGGTCTTGTGATATTGTAACACGTAAAAAAATGCATTTGCATTAAAACAGAGCAGTTGCATAAGTTAATCAATAGCAAATAAACACCGAGATTACTTGATAGCTGTTTTGTCCTTTTTGGACTCTTCAGGAGTGAGAGTACTAGAGTAAGTTCACTATTGTACAAATAAATCATCATCGTATATATGTTATCGGAGTTGGATTATTTTTCTAAAATATTTTCAAATTGACAGCACTTCCGGTCACACTGGATGTCAACTATAATTGAGACTATGATTTTCTTAACTTAAAAGATCCTGCTTATTATTGCATTATGTCTTTCTAATTCTGAATAAAAATCTACTAACAGACCGCATATCAAAAATAATGTTTTTTTAAATCATCGAATTTTTCTTTAAATTTAAAAAGATTTTAAATTGGAAATATTATTTTGCTGCATCCACAAATATTATAATAGCTTGTCTTTTGTTTATTGATTGTAGAACAACAAACATAGTGAAGTTAATTCGCGTTTAACTACGAATTAGCTTAAAAATAATTATTACTATTAATAGTAATAATTAATTGTTAAGTAAAAAAATATACCGTATGTTCAACAAAAAGCGCGTACGAGTATAACGACTTTAAGATCTTATAATTTTAACAGCTAAAACTTGACGAAAATATAATTTTTTACACGCAGACATTCGTTTGTTGTGACGTCATCGACCATTTTTTTTAATTACACGGTATAAGTTTATAACACGATATAAGTATATCCTTGTAGAGAATTTTACGTACATTTCATCTATTTAAACATTTACTTAGGGTCATGTTTTGGAAATTTTAAGAAAAATCCAATAAAACTAATTGAATCTTATAGGCCGTTATATCAAAACTTTTGTAAAATTTCCGATGATTGTAAACATTTCTGTTAGGAAAACGGTTAAAAAAAAGTTCTACGCTTGAAAACTATATTGTTTCTACACTTAAAATAAACTTGGTGAGTATCAACAAGTACATCAACATTTTCCATTTTGCAATGATAAGTAATTAATAATAAGGAAACTGAATTTTTTAATGCCGTTTGACACGTCAAACAGATAATGCAGGTGTTGGAATTTTACTTGATATTGTTTTTATTTTTGTTTCTATAAAAGTTTTGATGTAACAAATTTGTTTTTTTGTATACGCTCCCAAAAATAGCTATTTTAGGGATTCATTTCAGTCTCTAATTACCGTGGCAACTTTTTAGTACTATTTATGTACACTCATGAAATTTAAAACTTGGACACCACAATTTCTGTAAACAAAAGTTTGGACATTATGAAGCGGGCTTAAGGGTATCATTTACAATTCTAACAGCAGGTAGTCTCAGCAGGGGTTATCTTATAGAAGGACTGTAGAATGAATCATTACATTAAGCACGTTTTAGAAAATAGGTAATTTACGTTGCTTACTTAATTTTTTTCTTTAAAAAATATATTTGAAGGTATCGCTAGTTAAACACCATAGCTCGATTAATTATCGAATCAAAATTTATTATACAATTATGGAACATGGCGTGTCTGGAAGAGCAACCATTGTTTAAAGTAAAGTCAGTCAAAAAATATTTGTACATTTCTATTTTTCTCCATTTTTCGTCAGTAATTAAGTGAAGTAATTTGTCCTGCAGCCGACCGACCCTCTACTCAAAAGACAAATAAGTAAGCCAAAATTGAACTTTGATTTTAGTTTTTTAAAAAACACTTAATTTTTTCAAAAAAATTTTAATTCGGATTCGGTGACTACATGACGTTTTTTGTATTTGTCTAATTTTGAAACAATTTACAATTTCTAAAACTAAATTAAAACTATTTTTTCTAAAATTTAAATGTACTATACTTTGGAGTATAAATTGCTTTTTATAGTTAAATCTGTAATTTTTATATGTCAAGTACTTATTCACATGTACAATAATTTAAAAAGATACTGACGTCATTTAGTCGGGGTTATAACAGAATACAAAGCTTTGCCTGACGCTGTGTAATCGTTAGTTATAGAGAAACAAGGACACTGGTGTAATAAGAAAGCTTGGGATTTGAAGACAAAATTGACAATTACGGTACGTTCTAAAAATTGGAGAAAAATTGGACCTTAAATAGAAACAAAAAATTTTGTGTGAGCGTTTGTTTTTGTTATTCCAGATCATAAATGCTAAACTTGATTTGGCTTTATATTAATTAACATGCCAAAACACGTCGCACGTTTTCAAAATTATTACAATTCCTATCATGCATTTACTATAAATCAATTTCAGCTACAGGCTCATAAGTATCTAACTGATTTATCGTTATAGTTGGAGCCGAATTTTTCATTGTTTATTAATAAATATAATTTATAAAAATATGAAACTAAACCACATATTATGATTGTTATAGTATACGATTTTCTCCATAAAATACGTTGTCAATGCCAACGTATTTTAGAGGTCAAATAAATAAAATACGTATTATTTAAATAATATTTGATTTATAAAAATGAAAAACACAATTATTGAATTTCTAACTTTAACCACTGCTTAAGCTAGAAACCTCAGATTCCTCTGTATTACTCAACTCGTTGCAATCATCGTTTCCAGCATCTACTTCTACATTTCCTCCTTCCAATTTAGGCATTTTGTTACCGAACACCCTTCTAGCAATCTTTACCCTTTCTTTGCCTAATGCTTCTATATAAGGCTCTGCTACATTTGATATTTCTCACCCTCTGTCCCTCTTCAAAGAAATGTTATCTCCACCTATATTATAAATATAATTTATTTCGAATGATATCAACTGTATGGACAATATTACCTGCGTTAACCAAGAGAGTCGCCGAATGCGCTGAAACGAATGTACAGTGTAACTCGTTGGATTAACTAGTTTAAGGAATGTTGAATTTTTTTGGGAATTGCTCTAAAAGTGTTAATTCCTACATTTTGGCGAGTACACTTTCCTTTATAATAATGTAAAAAAAACCTTGAAAGAGAATTTTTAGGACGTAAAGCAACATATCGGCGAAACAAGTTTATGGGATTAACGTCCAAAACCCTCCTTAATTATAATGAATTTTCTTTTTTTATGTGTTTTACTGTCAGGAACAACAACATGTCACCTCTTTTTGGTGAAAAATCGTTTTTTTTGTAAGCGCAGATGATTTTGGTCCGGTTATGCTCTTTTGAATAGAATTAGACTATAATTATAACGAATTTCATTTACATTGAATTACACGTGTGTTCAGGGTTAAATTTGTTGGAATATTGTTTTCAGTCATTTGATATTTTTTATAATTCAGATTTATAAAGGATGTTATCGTCACGTTTGAGCAATTAAGTTGTTGTGGAAAATGCCGATTTCATAGTTCTCACCAGTCAATTTCTTGGAATTGTACTTCGCGTTTTGCGTGTAGTTTTGTTGGATTAATGGTGTCTTTGTTTTTGGTTCTACGAATTACGGTCGGTGTGCCGGATTATCAGTTAAATTAAGATATGTTTGTTTAAAAGAGAAATAACACACGGCTTTGCGCCCACGGTCAAAGATTCTAGGTAAGCGGTTTTGTTTGTTAATTCTAAGAAAAGTGTAATGCAGTAAATTTTTTGTAACGTTGCTGGTGTAGAAAAAACTAATGAAGGGGGTGACGCTTTTATAACGAATGTTAGTTTTTAGGCAGTTCTTAAGTAGACTCCGAACCGATAAGATGGTTGGTTTTTAATTAGTTACGCAACGACATAGCGGATTAATGTTAGTAAATCTTAACAATCGCGTCAGAACTCAAGTGTCGTAAATCATGTGCGTGAACCTAAAATAAGAGTTTAGTGCACGTACAATAAATGGAACTTTCATTTCGCCGCTATTAAGAGAATTCCGTTCGATTTGATGAAAACAATCGAAATAGCCGCAACGCGGGTTATGAACGATCTCTGAGCGCGCCAAAAACCTTAAAAATGCATTAGTAATTGCCCTTCTATATTCTTCAGAAACTTCTGTGAATTGGTGACTATCGTTGGGAGTACGCGTATTTGAGTTTAAATTGGTACCGTCTAGGATAAGATTAGCTTTTAGGTTATTGTAACAAGTTTCGCGGTGGTTCTGCATGATTGAACCCCTTGTGTATTAGAGTTAGGTACGCGGTGAACAAAGAACCTTTCCGTCGCGCCCGGTACCGGGGTAGTTTGGCGGTCTTACATGTTTGTTATTTTTTTTTGTTGTTAGTTAACCTCCGAAAGGCAAAGATGTAGAATTATAGTTTAATAGAATACCGGTCATAATGATTTTATTCTTTTTATTTCAAGTGTTTACGTTTCTCCCTTTCTTTGGTGAGCATTTGATTTAAGTACTGCAAAGATTAGGGTGGCGCTTGACAAACCCGACTGTAACTTGAGGACCTTTTAGCCTTCGTAAAGGTGAGTGAGAGACCAATCCAAATCCACCCCTTACCGCATAGCTAGCTGGCACTTTCGTTCGTTGCAAATTTGTTAAATCCGATTTGTGGCGTAACAAACATCCCCACAATCCTTTCCGTGATCGAATTGCAAGTTGCACAATTTGGCTTTTCTGCAAAACCCAGCAATACCAATAAATTAAAGCAACCTATAAAAACTCGTAAAATGCACATAAAAATAATAAGTACAATAATATGCATTACCCACTTTCATAAATAAATGTCCTTTATGATCCGCTTCTTCTTAAAATCTTTCCATTTCTTCTCGGGTCAGGACGTTAGATTTTTTACTTTGATAACCAATATTTAGTTTGTAAGAATTGAGGCTTTTACGGCCGGAGTCAGTATCGAAATACCGTGGCTGAGTATCATTTCGATACTGGTCACAAAATAGATTTTGATAATTCTGCTTTGATTGCCATATCTTCTTTCTTTTCTAATAGGAAAATCAGGGAGAGTATAGAAATCATTAAGCATCCGAACAATTTCAATCGCGACCGTGGTTTCGAACTTTCACCTTTGTGGATTCCCTTTGTTAACTCCATCCCCTCTTCTATTTTGAACAAACAAATTACCTGACTTGTAGTTCTCAAGTTTCTCGCTTTGATGAAGCCCCTTACGATAGGTGGTGAAACGTTGGCTACTACAGTTACCTTTTCGACACATTCCAATACCGGAAAACGTTTTTGTTTCAAAATGGTAACAACTTTTGTGACTGTAAACGTAATATGATTTTCAAAATAAGTACTACGCAAATACGTAGGGTAAATACTAGGGTGTGTAAAAAAAAACTTTTTATTAGCAATTCCTTTGGCGAGCTCTGAATAGCTTCATTTTAGTAGTAATATGACTCTCCTAAAAAGGATTTTTTGATTGAAGAATATTTAGGGGTGTTTCAATGAATGTTTTGATTTTCCATTTGAATAACATAGGAAACAGGTCTTGAAATTGGTTGAAGTGACTTATAATTAGAGTAATTTTTTTTACATGGAATATAGTTGGAATAGTAGTATAAAGCCCCATCTAAATGTCTCGAACGAAAAAAGATATATTGCATCAATTACATTAATGTTAATTAACAATGAAATATGTCTCAAAAAATTTGAAAAAAAATCATGTGGTTTGAATATGCTTACTAGCTTATCAATTTCAACTCGCTTAAGTGTCTCAAATGAAAAAAAATATATTGTCAATCACAATAATGTGAAATTAACAAGGGAAAGTAAAACTCGTTTTTCACCAAATATACTTTAAAAAATTTGAAAAAAATCCTGGTTTTTATGAAAAATTATTTTATTCATAAATAGACTGAATATTGGTTGAGAAAACAACAAAACAGCAGCACCAATAATAAAAACAAGTAATTTATGAATTTAAAAATGTATGGGCTACTCTAAAATTTCACTGAATTTGCGTTTGTTTGGGTTTTGAATATTTTTGCCTATGTTGACGGACATTATGAAGGAGGAATTGCTCTTGCTGCTCATTTTTTGTTAAAGAATGATTAAACTCACTCATTAGAGCAATATCACGTTCGGCTAAATTGTTTACTACTTTCAAGTGATTGAAAATTTGTAATCCTTGCTGGAAGGCTGGATCAAAATTTTAGTCATTGGAATCTTTTTCTAAGAAATCAAAAATAAAGCGTGATTTGTCTTTGACGAAGTGACTGAAATTATTCTTCGAGAACTTTTCATGATCTTTCTTCTTGAGCGCAACTCGTTTCAAATTTTTCTCCTCGCCCTTCCTGCATTTCATTGCCTCTCGCATCTCAATTTTTATCTCAATGGAAACATCGAGATCAAAGTATGCCAGTGCTACCGATTTTTCGGATAAATACCAAAGATGACTGCCAAGTTTACCCAGAGCGGCTTCGGCAACATTTAAGTTGATTTCCTTATATGCCATCAAAGTTTGGAATAAAGAAAGATTATTCTGAGGAGTTTTAATGGCGACTAGTGCTTCAAACCATGCTTTTATGTAAAACAGAATGATGAAAAGGCATATCTCTTCAAGACCGTTGATTTCCGCAGCCGACAGTAGAAATTGTTCTTTGAACATAAAATTCTTCAAACTGTAGACCGCCTTGGTCAACCATCCCGCGCGGTGGTGTACTCCCCAAGAATATAAATGCCAATTCCAATAACTCGCGATAATCATCCCGAGGCTAAATAATCTGAAAGAAGCAGTTCATTAACAGAAATTATCAAAAAATTGTCTTTATTGAATAAAACTATTTGAACTTGAGACATTCCATGTTAAGTCATCCACGATCTAAAGCGAATAGAATATTTGTCCAGAAAAGTAGACAAAAAATGAAAAGTAGAGAAGTTTTTTACTTCCTCAAATCCAATGAATCATTCAGCAGCTATGCATATTTGCATTAGAAACGCTCAATATTTATCATCGTAATAACCAACAATGGTGAGTCGGCGAAATCTACAATATTTTCACCAAAATGTACCAGTCCAAAATGGCCATATTGAAATTTTTTTGACGACCACAACAAGCCAGTTTTCCGCTACTTGGAGATTGTCTTGCACATTATTAAACATTGCCTCTCGTAATGCATTTCGCTTTTTGTGAATCAAACGTTGTAATCATCCACGTTCAACCCCAAACTGTACCTGAATACCTGAATGCTTCGAAAAGGTACGCTGCTTTTCGGCTGCTAGTGTCATGACATCAATTTTTGGTATAGTAGCATCGGAGCTTGTCTCGTCAAAATATTTCGATATTTAATGAGGCATTTCATATTTGCAACTTTCTACGGAAACTGTCGTGACAGTCGACAGATTCGACGAAGATTCTGAAAAATTTATATATTTTAATTTTATTTTGTTATAAAAATTGGAGATTTATATTTGAAGAGACACAGTTATTGACTCACTTTGCAATTCATTACTGTGTTTTGAATTTGACTGCTGGGTACTTTCATTGAGGGCTAGAAAACAGAATGATTATAAATTATTGCAACGGGTTTGTAATCTGCTATAATTAGAAAATTGTATTTACCTGCTTCATGAGGATTTTCACTCAACATACTTGAGATACCTTGACTTAGGACAGCGCAGAAATGAGTTGATATTGGATTCACATTAATTTTCGAGCAATAAAAAATCGAAAAGCTGCAAATATTTCAGGCACTATATCTTTTGTCATCAAAGGGTACATCTATCAATAAGTAATATAATTAATAAAGCTCACCTTCGTCGTCTTCCCTCAAATCCTTAACATTATTCACTTGATCAATATTTTCATTGGAACAGGTTCCATTTTCTGAAGCAGTAGTGATGAATCCTCGGCGGCTTCTAGTCCGCTGACCATTAAAAATAAGCTTTTGTGTTGAATTCAAGCAGCTTTTAAGTTTAACGTCAGTAATGTCAAAAAATGACTCGAGACTTTCCTTAAACTTCTTCTCCTTCAATTGAATATATGCTTGATACCAGACGTTTTTCACATCCTCCGCAACCCTTGACGCTTTTTCCCGTATTGCCGTTTGTGATTTTTGGTGATGATGGAAGAAAAGTTGTATAATTTCTTGATTTATTGGTAATCGCTTGTTTCGAAGGGCCTCCCGAGGTAATCCAATCAAATAAATTTCATCACTCACATTTGTCGTTGTAAATTTGCACCAATCAATTCCTATTCAAAATTAGGCACTCTTTATAGAAACCGGTAACTGAACTTGACACATCAAGAACCAGCGCTTTACGAATTTTAAAAGACGCTAGATATCTTCATTGTTTAGACTAATGCGTCTCAAAACAAAACAAAAGAGTAATAGAACATATGAAAAATCAGGGTGGGGGTGGGTGCAGATAACAGCTTCGACGAAAAACAAACAAAGCCTGCTGATAAATGACCTTGAAGCGAGTTGTAACAACCAAAAATATTATGCTGAACATTATTGGCTCCTGTCTCATATTCTAGCGGTCGCGAGTTCAAGCCCCGCAGTTGGAAAGTGCTGTGGCCATATTGTGAAAAATCTCAGTTACATATGGAAACAGCACAAGTATTATCAAAAAAGAGCTATTTGTGTAATATTTTAGAAGATTTTCATTTAATTGAAAAATTGAATAAGAACTGTAATTGAATTTCACTTTAAATTTGAAAGAATGTGAATAACTTGCCATATTTTCAAAATTTTTGATACCGCATCTAGTGATAAGAAGATACATTTGATCAATTTTGTCATACAATAACCAATTAAAATTGTTGGAAGGCATTAAGTAGACTCTATTTTAAAACCGTATAAATTTTTTTTCAAATTCAAATGAAAGAACAGGTATTTTCACTTTTAATTGTTAATTAACATTAATGTAATTAATACAATATATCTTTTTTCGTTTGAGACATTTAGATGGGGACTTTATACTACTATTCCAACCATTTTCTATGTGAAAAAAAAATTACTTCTAATTGTAAGTCACTTCAACCAATTTCAAGACCTGTTTCCTATGTTATTCAAATGGAAAATTAACACATCGATTGAGACACCCCTAAATATTTTTCAATCAAAAATCCTCTTAGGAGAATCATGTTGGCACTAAAATGAAGCTATTCAGAGCTCGCCAAAGGAATTACTGACACACCCTAGTAAATACCTACTGAGAAACACCAAAATCACATCTTCGGTTACTTCCTGATGCGTTTTTGATTCTCCTAATATTGAAGGAAATGGAAATTTTGTTACCGAAAGTTGGCTACCTGAAGTTTTGTTACCGAAACCGTGTTACAGAAGGTTTGTTACGTAAGAAGTTTTGTTACATAAGAAGTTTTGTTACCGAAAGTTTGCTATAGAAGGTTTGTTACGGAAGAAGTTTTTTTTACATATGATTTTTATGTTTACTATAGCGTCAGTATAAAAATGAACAAAGACATTACATTGCATTAAATGCAAGTCATAGATTTGCACAATCTGAGACATGAAGTGGGAAGCAAATGTAGCAGAGACAACAAAAGCAGCAAATGTCAACAGTGTCTTGCAAAGTGATCATCATCTCATTTTAATCTTGCTTTTATTTTCAGTAATTTATTTTTTAAACGTGAATTTGTGCAAAGTGCAAACTGACTGTTTAGTTATTTGATTGAGCTACTCTGCAATTATATTTATATTGTCTGTGCTTGCTGAATTTTTAAACTTGCTTATCAACTGGCTTTGCTTCAACATTAATTCATTGGATCATTCGGCATTTGGGATCTTTAGGTAAAATTTAAATTATTACAAACACAAACAAGCATATAGCTATGCCGTGTCAACAGTAATTGGGCCGCGCAAGCGGTTGGCCTTATGCAGTATATGGGCGCTAAAAAACACATTAACTGCAGGTCCAGAATATCTCCATCGTAGCAACACGGTGCAATAACATGGGTCAGGTACACATGCATAAACAAGTAGCCCCTAACCCTTTACTTAACCACTTGCTTAACTATTTTTTGCATACTCCTGTAACTGCACTTTAAAAGTAAAAACTATTTTTGCATACTCCTATAACTGAACTTAAAAGTAAAAATTATTTTTGCATACTCCTATAACTGCACTTAAAAGTTAAATTCTTTTTATTCTTTGCTTTAAGCTTTTTAAACTTTACTTGCTTGCAGATATTTCAACCATGTCTAGCGTTAAAGTACTTCAGACTAAGAGGCAAAAACCAGCGATAGCAGTGGATGGGTTTACGTTTACTCTACAAAGGGAGACAAGTTTTAAAAAATTATGGCACTGCATTGAACGACGTTCTTTAAAGTGTCATGCAAGACTCCATACGACCCTTCAGCTTGAGAATCTTGAAATTTTAAAGCGTGTCGGCTCTCATAATCATGAGCCCGATCCCATTAAAGTCGAAACTAGGAATTTTCAGGGTAACATTCGCAAAGAAGCTCGTGAGACTCATGATAAGCCTGCTCAGATACTTGGCCGCAATTTAGGGAATGTCTCATCTGCTACAAAAGGTTGTTTGCTAGTCATAAACAATATTAAACAAACAATAAATATGATGAGAGCACAAGCTGGCCCTTCTTTTACCCAATTCACAACGGAGAGAAGACATTGACCTTCCACCAGGTTATGCTGACTACGTTCTCTACGATTCTGGAGCCAGTTCTGATCGATTCTTGATACTTGGGACGCGTGCAAATTTGGAATTTTTGAAAGCTTGTGAGATATGGTTGGTTGATGGAACTTTTAAAGTATCACCAACTCTCTTTGATCAACTTTTTGTGATACATGGATTAAGGAATAAAACATCATTCCCTCTTGTATATGTTTTAATGCCCAACCGAACAAAGGTAACGTACACAAGAGTACTTGAGCAATTGAAGAACCTTGAACCTGGACTAAATCCACAATGTATTATGAGCGATTACGAGCGGGCATCACTTAATGCATTTCATGAGGTCTTTCCGACAGCAGAGCAGAAGGGCTGTTTCTTTCATCTATCGCAAAGTCTGTATCGGAAAATTCAATCACACCCAGATGTTTTGGAGCTGTATTCCACCAATGCCGATTTTAAGTTGGAGCTGAAACAGTTGCTGGCATTGGCATTTGTGCCACCAGAAGATGTTGTGTCATCATTTGAGTCGCTCATGGACACTGCATTTTTCACCGAAAATGAAGTACTGCTAAGTGAGTTCATAGCATATTTTGAATCAACATGGATTGGCAAGCTAAACAGACGCCAGACAGCTCGAAGTGCTCCTCTTTACACTATTCCGTTATGGAATTGTTACCAGTCAGTGTTGGAGGATTTGCCAAAAACGAACAATAATTGCGAGGGTTTCAATCGAGCATTGTCATCTCTACTTGATGTAGCTCACCCTACAATATATAAACTAATCAACGGATTAAAGAGTCAGCAAGCCCTTGTAGAAACCAAGATCCAGCAGTTTTGAATGGGAACATTGAGCCACCCCAAGTGCGATATCAAAAAGTGCTGAGAAATTGAAACTCGTCGTGACTGAGTACGGAAACGAGAATCACTCTGCTGCAGAACATCTGCGAAAATTAGCTTTTGTTTAGTGAGATCTTAAACTGTTGACATATGTGTAATATAGTTTGTAAATATTATTTAAAATCGCAAAAATATTTTATTTTTATATCTTAAAATCGCAAAAACGTATATTTTATATATTCATAAATCGCAAAAAATATTTTATTATTTTATATTTAATTTTAATGTCCAGACTTAGTTTTATATGTTTGACTGGGCTCCTGCCCTTGAACCCCAAAAAGTGGTCCGGGGGTTATGCTTCCCCGCCGATGACTGGAGATTTCCAGCTCTATATAGCAGAACATGAACTGCAATATAGTGGACTAAGCATAGTCGAAACCCCTATTATGTAAAAAAAACTTTATATAACAAACTTTATGTAACAAACCTTCTATAGCAAACTTTCGGTAACAAAACTTCTTATGTAACAAAACTTCTTCCGTAACAAACCTTCTGTAGCAAACTTTCGGTAACAAAACTTCAGGTAGTCAACTTTCGGTAACAAAAACTCACCAAATCAATATTGAAAGGAAACATAGACTTTTTCATATGCACTTTTAGACTTTGTAGGTAACAAATCACCCCACGATTCTATTTCTTTTTCACGAATTTCTTTCGGAACGTTTTCGCACATTTTAACAGTTCCAAAACTTAAAATCATTACCGTAGTAACCGTAAAAACCAGTTTGAACAGGTATCGTGATGCGTTGGTAATATGTGATAAGATATTAGTGTTAGAAAAAATCTTTAAAAAAACTTTATAGTTTAAACCATCTATAAAACACTTGTTGTCTTAATAGCTATTTTCGCAAAAGGTCAGTTTCTGCTTTAAAATAAATATATAAAACACTTACATAAGCAAAAAACAACAATGAAAATGGGAATACAAAGGTCCCCAACCAAATTAATTAATCAAAATGGCCAATTTTGAGATAATTTACATTTAATTACATGTTATAACTGGGATTTAAACTGTCGCCATTTTTTTTGTATTACCGTCTCATAGTGACGTCAACCACGCTACCGATTTATTTAATGAAAATGACCAATTTGTAGATATTTACATATAATTAATTACATGTTATAACTGAGATTCAAACTGTTTTTGCATTACCGTCTCATAGTTACGTCAACAACGCTACCAATAATAAAGAGATTTTACACCACTTATGGCCGGTTGCTTCAACACGATTTTAATTTAAGCAAGACTTAAAAACTTAAATACAATTGTTAAAACCATAGCAACGATTGTTTTTCAGCATCGCTGAAGGTAAGTCGTATTAATGCAACCGGCCATTAATTTAGTAACGATAAACGTTATCCCTACGGATACGCAGTAGTATACGATTAAGAAAATATTAATTGTATCAAAATCAAACAAACGTATTACGGTGACATAAACGTCATCACTTATTATTATTATTTTTTTATTGTCGTGACTGACGCTTGGACCGATCCATTATACATCGTCATGCAATGGTTGTGCTGTTATATTTTATGTTTTTATTTACCTTCTATAATGTTTACACACTTAATTAATACTATTACATATGAATACTAAGATGTGTAAGGGTTGGCTTCTTTAGGTTTTAGTGGTCTTTCTAAACCTTAAAGCAAAAGTTTTGCTAAGATGAACCAATTCACTATTGCACACGGTTTTGTCACCATACTATACAGGTTTATGCTGTTCTTCTGGGGCACCATACATAACACTTACATCACAATACAATATTTAAAATGTACCATACGATTAAATAAATAAATAAAAGGTAACGTAAATGTCATCGTAATTTAAAATATAGTTTGGCAAGAAAGACAGACGGTGCTAATAACATTCATTCTCCAGTACCTAAAGATATTCCATACTATGCCGTAAAGTAAAAAATTGCATAGAAAAATTCAGTGGAATAGCATTAGAAAATACTAAGTTTTGTTAAAGTAAACTCCTTTGGGAGCTGGTACGATCAGAAGGATGATACCACAAATGGTTTTGTTTTGTATGGAATGTAGTTAAGCTTCTCAAACCTTAACCTCAATGTAAAATTGAAGTGTGCACATTAAACATTTGAGTAATTATTTTAGCTTACCACTCTAACAATAGCCAACAATTAGATTTTGAAATCAAACATAAAGTCAACTTCAAGTTTAAACATCCTATGCATAATCCTATGATTGAATATGGACAATCATAAGGCAGAAATTGGACTGCGTTTGGATAAATAAATTAGATTAGATGTTTATTTTGTTCTTTACATTAAAACAAAAGAAACACATAAACATTAATCAATAATTACAATAACAAAATAAAAGAAAAAAATTATAATTATAAAATTACAATAACTTATTAGCTTTCAATTTATACTTCAAACTTGATTATTTATCTTTTTGTTTCTTCATCCATTGTCTTCTCTCCATTACTTTCCTCGTCCATTCAATACCTTCCCCATTATCCCCTAACAATATCCTTCTATCTCTTCCTTCCACTCTCAATTGATTGTATCCTTCTTTTATGTGTTCTAAGTTCTCCCATCCATCTTTGCATAGTCTGCACTATCTATCATCGTTCTTCCAGCAATATTTATTTTCTCTTTCTTCATTTCCAACTCTAAATCTTGCAATCGCTCTTTTCTCTTTCAATCCTTCCTTTCCTATTATATAACGTGGTATCCCTTCTGTAATAATCTCACAATACTTTTCATTATACTTCCCTTCTTCATTCAATTAATATTTCAATACCTTACCCCCTCTCCATTTTTCCTCATACCTCACCGCTTTTCTTCCCGTTTCAGTTCTTACTTTTTCTATTTTTGTTTCCTTTTGTATTATGTCGTTTTCTTTTCTAATCCACTATCCACTTCTAGTACTTCTCTTGTATACGTTCTAGTTCTACCCATTCCTTCCATCCCCATACTTCTGCTCCGTACATTATCACTGCTTTGACTATCTTCTCGAATAACCACCGTCTTTTTTCAAAATCTTTCTCAAATATTCTTTTCACTATTCCCGACAGTTGTCCGATTATCATATTTTCGTTTCTTTTTAATTTCCTTATTTGTTCACTATCCTTATTATCGTATTTTAGAACGTATCTTAAATACTTGTATTTGTCCACAATCTCTATTTCTTATCTTCCCAACGACATGATACTTTCTTTATTCTCCCTTTCTTCCATGATTTTTGTATTGGCAAATATTTTCTGTTTATTAATCAGGTGTTTTAGTACGTATATACAATCGATACTACATCTTCTTCTTCTGAAGCCTATCTGCCAATTCGGAATTAATTTTTTTTCCTCTACTTTCTTTTTTACCTTTCTTCTTAGAATCTCACTATACACTTTGTATCCCACGTTTCTTAAGCTTATCCCTCTGTAGTTTTTAATTTTCTTCCTATCCTATCCTTTGTAAATTGGACGTATTATTATCTCCCTCCATTGTTGAGGTAGTCCTTCTTCTTTCCATATCCTTTCCTATGCCTTTCTTTTTCTCCTTTATCCTCTCTCCTGTAAATCTTTATTGCTCCTCTTGTGTTCCGTCCGAACCTCCCGCTTTACCCATTTTTAGATTTTCTATTGCTATTTCTTTTTTACTTTTCTTCCTCTCTGCTTCTCCTCTTTCTTTTAATTGTTCTTATGTTTTCGTCCGGTTCTCATAGCAAACTTTTACAGTGTTCTTCCCATGTTTCCTCATTGAATTTTATTATCCTTCTTTCTCTTTTCGCTTTCTTTTTAAAAACTATCAAGCTTGTCCTTTGTTTTTTATTTCGATGATTTCTGTTTCCAATTCCTTTTTGTATTCTTCGTTTCTGGTTTTACATTTCTCTAAACTCTTTTCTTTTGCTTCGGTATTTATCTATATCCATTTTTCCGTTTTCCCACATTTTTTTCCCTCTTTTCATTATTTTTCAATTTTTTTTAAATAAAAATAACAATTATATTATAATATTATAGCTCATGCATAAAAGCAACATTGTTGACAGATGTGTAAACAGTTACATAAGTTGATTCTTTGATTATTAACTGTTTGTTGGCAAAAATAACAATCTCAAATCGCCTACTGTAAGTTCGCAAGAGACTGTACAATAGCAAACAAACACTGAGAATCATTGGACAGCTGATTCGTCCTTTGGGACTTTTCAGGAGTCTTACAATCAAGTTCTTTCACTCTTGAAGAGTTGGAAAGGACGAAACAGCTGTCGAGTGATTCTCGGTGTCTGTTTGTTATTGTACAATCTCTTGGAAACTTACAGCAGGCGATGTAAGACTGTTATTTTGCCAACACATAGTTCACTATAATAATCGAAGAAACAACTTATGTAACTGTTTACACATCTGTAAATAAAGTGGCTTCAATGCAAATGCATTTTTGGACGTGTTACAATACACGAGACGACAATAAATGTCGAAACACTTACTGGTATTATAGCTTGCATAAAAATTTGTTAAATCGGGTGAAAATAATTTTTTGGTATTGCTTTAATAATTAACACATTTACACTTTATCCTATTGTACAAAATAAAGCTCGACTACAAAAATAACATTAATTTTGTTGAACAAGATGTTTGGTTTTGTACTTAATTAGAATCCCACTGGGATTTGTTGAAGGTTCATTGTATGTAGAAATAAAGCTGTACTTTTGTGCGTGACTGTAATTACATTTTCAGACTATAAATACTTGAAATAAATTATTGGCGTTTTCTAAAATTGAATTTATTATAATTTTAATTTTATCATCGCTTTAGAATAGATAGCTTTCTATGCAGTTACCAACATCTGTGTGTCATTTCAATCATTCAAATTGTTTGGACGTTTTCCGATTTCAGTGGCTTCTCAAATTATTGTGTACTTGGCGTGTTTACAGGTCATTTTTACACGCTGTGATAGAGATGATGTCGTCTTGTCTTTTCTAATATCAATTTATTGATTTCTTAACGTTGAAGGGTGTGCTTCTGCTTCTTTTGATTCCTCAAAGATTGAACTTTGGTCAGTGTCTAGAGATAACAACATCTAATTTACTAAACCATCTGTACTCTATGATGCAGCTAGAAATTCATCCTAATATAGCTAATGAGATGTCTTAACCGCCGAACGAAACACATCTAGCCTATAAAGACATGTTTCGCTGAAGAATTTAACTACAGTCATTAGAGAATATCTTTTGGCAGATAAAAGGGTTGTAATTTGCTTTTTTTCCTTTTTATAGAAAAAATTCTAGCCAGATTGTGTGTTACTTTGTCCAGTATAAACTTATAAACACTAAAAAATAAAGCAATGATTTTCTTGGTAAATAACTACATCCTTGCGTACCATAATTTGTCCGGTGTTTAGAAAGATAATTGCCGATTTCGTTTTGGAAAGCTTTCAAGCCATTTTAATTCTGGACATTTTTTTCTAGTGCCAAATGAATTTTTTTGTCATTATTCAAATCTATTTTTTTGTTAAACCAAAAAATTCTTTTTTAATTCTAAGAAATAGATGACTTATTTCTTTCCTATTTTGGCTGAAGAAACTGATTTTTCCTCAAGCTTTCAAAACATTATTTATTCAAGCGCTTTATCAATTTTTGCTTACGTCGTTAGTATGGACTGTGAAATTCCAAACGTTTTCGTTTCTTTTCGTAAGCTTTGCTAGTTTCATCATATTTTTATTATTCCCCTTTTTACGTTGACCTTCTTAATATGGAGTGCCTGTTGAGGTTAGATCTGTAAATCATTAGTAAACATTTAAGTCAACAATTATAAATACCCCACCATACTTCAAGCACTCTGCTTGTAATTCATTAGTTCCCGGATTATTTATCATTTGTTTTAGTATGCTTCCTATTTCGTCTAATGTTGGTATGTTTTCTTCAATTTCTTTGTCTGTTATTACTTCATCATTGTTTTTTTTACCTTCTTTGTCATCATATATCACCCTCTCTTTCTAAATATCCATTATGTCTTTCTCACCATCTATCATTTCACCTTGCTCATTTCTCATCCATTCTGTGCTGTTTCTGTAACTTAACTTTATCTTCTTTAAGCCCAGATACATCTTTTTGACTTCATTATTATTTACATTTACATTCCCTATTTATAGTTTTTAATTTTTGTCGTAGTTCTTTACTCCCTTCTCTTAAAAATTGTATTATTTTTTTCTTCTATTTTATCTTTAATTTCTTGATCGAATCAATGTTTTTATTTATTTTTTCTACTGTTTTTCCAATGCTTACTTGGTTAATTTTTTAGAATCTTTCACTTTTCTTCCACTCTTTGACCTGATAGTGTGTTTTATATATATTAACCCTTCTAGGTATCTAGCATGTTTCTGTTTTTTTATCCTCTTTTAACTCTTCTACATTGCATTTTTTAGCACGACCCATATTGTTTTACTCTATTCTTACCTCTTTTCTTTGACTTCCCTTTACTACCATATGATCGCTGTCTATATATCCTTATAGCTATACCTTTTCTAATAGTAAGCATGATTTTAGGTAATAATTCTGTTCTTGACCAACTTTTGCGTTTCAGTCTCCTATTACTATTTTATGTCATACTTTGGACGACTATCAAAAAAGTCTCTTAATTTCTCATAATATTTGAGCAATGAATATTATCGCGTGTTTAAGGTCCTTCGTTATTAAAAATCCAATTCCAATCTATTCTGCGCGCCTCCTTTATTTAGTAAAATATATTCATTAATAGTTATGCTTTGGTTTCCCTTAAGATTTGTTTATTGCAGCGCTAGAATATTGATCTCATACCTCTTTACTTTTTTCGAACATTTTTAATTTTCCGTCTTTAAAGAGTCCTCTTACGTTCCAAGTTCCAATAGCTAAATTTTTGTGTGTTTTATCGATTCCATCCTCTTTCTTTGTCTTCTGTTGTTTCGGTCTTACTGTTATTTCCGTTTTCATAGCCTTTTCGTTACTTTTTGACTGTGCTACATAGCTTGCTTTACTAGTTTTTTTGCATTTTGTTGGTAAACGTGTAATTTATTTTTTTGTTTCTTTCAGTAATATTTTTCACCATTTATAGACAATTTCTGATATCTTATCTTGAGTACTTTTCCTCCTTCTTTTTTTGCTTGGCTCTTTCTTGCACTTTCTTTGTATTTGTTGCTCCTGGGATGCCTTTTAAAATTGTTTTCTTCTTTTTTATTTTATTTTTATTTTCCCAACTCTCCAATTTTGCCACAATTATCTTATTTTCCTCAGTTTTCCTTCTCCAGATTCTTTACACTGCATTATTTCTTTTTTTTGGTATTTCACAGTCTTTCTTTAATTTCTAATTCTTCTCTTAAATTTTTAGTTCATCTTAGTTACTTTTGATTGCTTTTAATATTTCATTCTTAGTGGCTTGTAATCCCTTAGATAATTTTTTGTAATAGATCTATCTAAAACATAGGCGTATTTTTATTTTTGTTTCAATTTACAATTAATTGTACATCATGTTAAAGCACGGTATTGTTTATTGTCCAGATTGTGTATCATTGCTGTATGTGGATTGCGTTATACAATTGATTTTGTTTATTTTTTTATAAATGTCGTCTTGTGCCACGTCCGAATATGTGTAAGTAGTTACATAAGTCGATTTTTCATTTTTATAACCAACTAAGAGTGGGTAAACAGAACAATCTCAAAATACTTGATGTAAATTTGCAAAAGATTGGACAATAGTGAACTTACACTGGAATTCTATCACTGTTGAAGAGTCCCAAAAAGATGAAACAGCTGTAGGCCGATTCTCAGTGCATGTTTGCTATTGTACAATCTCTTTCGAATTTACAACAGGCGATTTGAGATGGTTGTTTTTGCCAACGCTTAGTTGACTATAATAATTAAAGAATCGATTTAGTAACTGCAACACTTCAAGTCGCAACATTTATTTGTCGTATATAATGTGACCTCGTGTGGGGTAATACAACAGTCGCGCATTTGTACAATAGTAAACTTACTTCCTAAAGAGTCCCAAAAGGGCAAAACATTTGTCCAGTAATTCTAGGTGTTTAGTTGCTATTGTACAATATTTTTCAAATTTACAGGGGAATATTGTTATTTTTGCTAACCCGTCTGGCCGTTTGTCTGAATGTAAATGCGGTTTCAAGAAAATCACTGATTCGATTTATATGAAACTTGGCATAATAGTGATACCACATATGCATAATATGGGCAGTTAACTCATATAGATTTTTCCATTCTTAAAATATTTACAAAAATATAACAATTTAGACTTCCACGGCCGGAGTCATTTTTAAAACAAAAACGTCTTCCGCGATTACACCGTGTAAAAATGGTCACTGCAGTTGCCAACGTATCGCCACCTACCGTAAGATGCTTTAGCAAGACTAGAAATTTGAAATAAACAGCCAACTTGTTAATCAAGTCAGATTCTAGACTCTAAGAAGTATTATATGGAGGAGAACGTCACTGGTTGTTAACTTCGGCGCTGATCGGTGTAGAATAGGAGAAGGGGTGGGGTTAACAATAGGAATCTACAAAAGTGAAAGTTCAAAATAGCAAATGAAGTTTTTGGGATGCATGATGATTTTACTCAGACTTCTTTCAGTCTAGAATCTGGCTTGATGGACAAGTTGATTACCTCTTAGTGCTATATCTTAAACTTTTGTTTCTTTAATTATAACAACTTTTTGTACCATACAATCATGTAAAGTATCAACAAGAACATAAATTACACAAAATAATTTATGAAAGAAAATTTTAATGTCTATGACTTTTTATTTGAATTACTTTTTCTAAAACCTAATTTTCTTTACATCTTATTTAGAATTTTAATCTAAAAACATGTTGGAGGAAGAGAGCGCGTCATTTGGTTCGAGGAAATGAATATAAAATCAGATACCTACGCCTTAACTTTGTTGGGTCAATATACATGTTTATTTTTTTTGCCCAACTTCCTAAGTTCATGGTTAAATTGTCTATACGGTACTTCTCCAAGTGTAAGGTCAACAATAAATTACGGCAACATTTTATGAAACAATTATCTAAATGTTTTTTGTGCTGCTTTAATCGACAACATCGGTTTCTATTCGCTGTAAGCGTTACACAAAATTCAGAACAAGATTAAAATATTGCAAAGTTAAAACTAGCATTCTAGAGATAATTACATCTCAAAAGGATTATCATAAAAGAACAAGTACATTGCAACGCAAGATTAACCGGACAGAATAACTTTTCAAGTGTTTTACCAATTCCGAACATTTTTTGACAAGTTTGCGATAATATAGTATATTATATTAGGTAGCACAAAAGATTGCATTACACGCTTAACTTCTGAACACTCTGTGGAAAAAGTTGATAACTAAATAATGTTTATTTGTACGAAATTTTGAAGCCCCATCTTTTCTAAACAATTTGTTTCTTTATTCATCCCGATATGTGTATTCTTAAATAAAAAATACTGGTTCAACAAATATAATGCAATAATGCTTTATTAACAACAAAAATTGAAATTAATTAATTTGTAAAGTTGGCTTTGACTTTTTGACATTGGCCTGCTTTCTATAGCACCTTTCTATAGCACACTTGTCAAAAAGATTTTTGTCAACAATTTACAGATTAATTTTAGCTGTACTTAAGTATAGCGCTCACTAAGTCACTTGTTGGTCGTTTTGTTTTGAAACTGTTCCGTAAGCAATTAAGTTTATTTAAATTAACGATAAGACCAGAAAAAGTGGCACAAGCCGTTGTTTTACAAGATGATGGTCGTTCGATACGGTATATCGCAAGCAAGTCTTGGCCATCCACGTAGTACTGTATGCGATACGATACAAAGATTTAGACAAAATGGTACAAGGAAGACAAAGAGCTACAGGACCAGTCAAAGATTGACTTCTTCGTATTCAGGTTCTTTGAGAGCAAACAGCCTCTGCTCCAGTTTTGGCTAGAAGATTGGTAGATGTTTGTGGTATTTTAATTTCAGGTGATACTGTACGCAGAAAGTTAGCAGAACAAAATCTGATAACTTGTGCACCTGCTATAAGTCCTCTGTTAGATGCAGGTCATCGAAAGCAGCGTCTGGAATTTGCTAGAGCTCATGCTAAGTGGAACATGAACGACTGGCGAAAGGTTGTCTTTACAGACGAGTCACGTTGTAAGCGATATTTTCCTGACAGTCGTCAAAGAGTGTGGAGAAGACCTGGAGAACGATACCCTCAATGTTGTTTTTCTCCTAGAGTGCAATTTGATGGAGGAGGAGTGATGGTGTAAGGAGGCATTTCTTTGGAAGCCCATACAGACCTCGTTATACTTCAGGGAAATATTAACGCTGATAGATACATTAGAAAGTGCTTATTAGAACATGTGGTACCTTACATGTCATTTGTAGGAGAAGATTTTCTCTTAATGCACGATAATGCTCGACCGCAAAGAGCACAAATAACATAAGCAATACTTAAATGATGTAGACATTCAAGTGTTGGACTGGCCCTCATGGTGTCCGGACCTAAACCCTATCGAGCATATGTGGGATACACTAAGAAGAAAAATAAGGCAAAACTACGGTAAGTTTCAAACTTTGCCAGAGTTATCAGGAGCACTGACTAAAAGTATGAGAGCTGTCATTCACGCTCAGGGAAAAAATACTCGTTTTTAATTAAAAAAAAAGTAATACTGCCGTTGCCCAATTTTCTCTATTTTTGGTTCCCAATAAAGCATTATTGCATTATATCCTTTGAACCAGTATTTTTAATTTAAGAATACAGATATCGGAATAAATAAAGAAACAAATTGTTCAGAAAAGATGGGGCTTCAAAATGTAGTATAAATAAACATTATTCAGTTATCAAAATTTTTCCACAGAGTGTTCAGAAGTTAAGCGTGTATGCAATTTTTTGTGCTACCGTATATACCAACATACTCATTTACATTATTCGTAAAAATGATATCAGGACATAATTAGGTTGAAATCATCTCAAACTTGTCAAAAAATTTTGGAATTGGTAAAACACTTAAAAGTTATTTAAGATTGAATTTAAGCAAAAAATTTTCTGTCCGGTTAATTTTGCTTTGCAGTGTATATTAGGATGTAAAATCATTAAACATTTTAAAATTTTCCAAAAATTTAATAAAAACGCTATACAACTTGAATAACTTAGGTTTTTAAATTTAGATATATAACAGTTGGTTGTTTGAAGTTCTAATTGTGAATTTGTTTTAGCAATACACTAGTGAATACAGTAGTACCAACATAATATTTCAAGTTGAGTGTATTATTTTCCTCCAAAGAAGTTTCTAATTTTAAAGTTCTTAACCTTCTAGGTGGAGGTAGGGTTGAACGGTCTTAAGTTACATAAAAGGTCGTCGTTTCGCCCACAACTGCGAGAGCTTTATCGAGACTAAAAAGTAAATTGAAAACCGTCTTGGTCACAAAATTTAAAAAAGTTTAAACTAGTCATCCGTGAAGATGATGATAAATAATTAAAAATTAATAAATTACATAAGACACAGAGGTAAACTAGAACGAACGACACGATTTAACCTCGATAAAGCTCTCGCAGTTGTAGATTTTTTTAAAAGCAGCACAAAAAATATTGTATGTTAATTTTGTTAAAAATCCCATAGCAGAACTCACTTACATGCCACGCTTGGTCTTCCACCTTGGGTGTCATTTACTTTTGTACTGCTATGGGTTACTTTTGACAGTTGTTACGTAGGTTACTATTTCTTTACAACCCAACGGTCAAGTAGTTGTAGCACATGTTTTTTTCTATTTTAATTTAAAATTGTTCAATAAATAAATACAAATAGTATACAGGGTGATTCAGCTAACCCGTTCATTAGAAGTTTATGGACTTCCCGTTGAAATATTTGATTAAAAATTTAGAATAAGGGATTGCTCGAAAAGTTCTATTTAATTAAAATATTTCAGTGCTTCTAGCACTTCCGGTTACACCAGAACTGGCTACCAACTTTCTTATTTTAAATGGAATGATATATTTTTTTGTATATTTGGATTCTACGCTAAAATTTGAGTTACTTTCATGTAGCACAACCTATATGAAAAATCAATAGTTTTTGAGATATTTTCATTTTTTTAAGAAAAATTGGTTTTGTAGTATTGTTTTCAAACGCTTGTCAATGATTGAAAAAGAAAGTTATAGTAACAAAATGTGGGCTATATTTAGGAGGATTGTTAAGTTTTTAAATCATGTGTAATTTGACATCTCATTATTTACAGGGTGTTCAAAATGTTTGGCTAACTTCAACTGCCCAAAAGTCAATTTTTTTAAATGGAACACCCTGTATCTTGTTGCTTTATGTGATAGAGAATTAAGTGGTCTTTCAATCTTCATAAGGATTTCCTATACCTATCTGTTACCATTTTCCTGCTATCGATGTATTTTTACATTCGACACACAATATTTCTCTACTATTTTATTAAATAATTGACTAGTGGCCTGTGGAAATTAAAACAATGTGCCTTATTTATCAAACTTGTAAACATTGACGTGACACATTATACACGATATGGAAATCCACCAAGAATATTCGAATGAAGACATACTAAATTTATATTTTATTCATGGAGAATGTTACATTTGCGACCTCTAAATAAAACTACGTTTAAAAGAATAGAAGCAAATTTAAAACAATTTGAATTCAATGTACTAGAACACGCCCCAAGGTAGTCACCGGTGATGAAGACAACGAAATAAATGTATTGGCATATTTTAATGCAAATTCACATGCATCGATCAGAGCTTATTGAAAGAACTTGCCGTTTGCTTAACGAGAGATATGTACATTTATGACCTCTAAATAAAATTACATTGCAAAAAATAGAATCAAATAAATTTAATTATTAATTTAGCAACTGTTCGATATGCCGTCCGTGGTTTTCTAAGCACAATAAAACTCTTCTGTTAACTTCAGCTATTGTGGATTTTTGAACCATTTGCACATCTACTTCAGCGAAGGCAGTTCGAACCCGATGAATAAGTCATCTCTGTTATGGACTGGCCTTGAATAGACTTTAGTCTTGACATTCCTCCATAAAAAAATTCAGGGGTGTTAGGTCAGGTGATCTGGGAAGCCATAGAGATGGACCATTGCATCTAAACCAACGATCTTCGAACATATGGGATAATTCTTGATAAACCTCATGAGTTGAATGGGCTGGAGCACCATCCATTTGGTACCAACATGAATTTAGAAGATTTAGGGGTAAATTTTCCAAAAAATTTGAAACCACTCCTCTAAGCATTTCTAAATATTTCCGAGAATTTAAATTTTCGTTATACACTTCAAAACAAACACGATTATCCATAATTAAACAAAAACACTAAAACTAAATGTGTCTTGAAAGTTACCTTCGCGCACCATCCGAGGATTTTGTTCTGCCCAATAATGCCAATTTTTCCTATTAATGTTTCTTTCTCTACTAAATTTTAACTCATCGGTCCAAATAATTTTTTCAAAAATTTGGGTCTTCCTGCGTTTTCAATAAAATGCTTTCACAAAATGCTACGACGTATTTCGTCACCTGGGCGGAAAGCTTGTAGTTGTATAATAGAAAAAGCATGCATTTTAAGTTGTGCCAAAATTCTCTGTATCGACGAGTACGACATTCCCAAATCTTCAGACGCAGCTCTGATCGATGCATTGTTTAAAATTTGCTTCTATTCTCTTAAACGTAGTTTTATTTAGAGGTCACAAGTGTGGATATCTCTCGTTAAACAAACGGCAAGTTCTTTCAATAATTTTGTAACATTCTCCATGAATAAACAATAAATTTAGTATGTCTTCATTCGAATATTCTTGGTGGATTTCCATATCGTGTATAATGTGTCACGTCGACGTTTACAAGTTTGATAAATAAGGTACATTGTTTTAATTTCCACAGGCCACTAGTCAGAAATTATTTAATAAAATGAAGAAATATTGTGTGTGGAATGTAAATACATCGATAGCAGGAAAATGGTAACATATAGGTATAGGGAACCCTTATGAAGATTGAAATACCACTTAATTCTCCATCAGATAGAGTGACAAGATACAGGGTGTTCTATTTAAAAAAAATTGACTTTTGGGCAGTTGAAGTTAGTCAGATTTAGCCAAACATTTTGAACACTCTGTACATTTGAGTTTAGTTCTAGACGATTTTAAATAAAAATTAATTTAATTTTAGATAAAGAACCGTTCAGAAAAAGAATTTCACATGCAAACAACCCAATTGCCTCCAGTTCCTTGTGAAGTACTTCTAACTCTATTTCCGTTCGGTGTATTAATTAATTCCTCAATGGAAATCGTTGGAATTGGCGACAAACTTGCTGAAATCTGGGGAAATAGAGGAAAAATTCTCGGTCAATCTATAACTAAATATTTTCGAATACAAAGGCCTAAAGGTGTTCTTTTAACATGGAAGAATGTAAGTATTTAGGTATATTTTGTATTACGTATTCTAATCATTACATACAATTTCAAGCTCTATTATTTGCGTTCCGTGTTATTCTCGTTGGAATTCTTAACCGGTGCTGTCGAAAACATGGCAGATTTTTCGAACACGACAACCAAATTAAATGACAATAAGGAAAACGTAGAACTTTTGGAACAGCAATTATCAATATTTAAAGACAAATCAACAGCTTCACTAAAACCTTATCAACTTCGAAGAGACAGCAACCAAGCTTTAAGAAATATTCTTCTTAAAGGACAAATGAAATACATAAAGAATATTAACATAGTAATATTTCTCTGCAGTCCAATGTAAGTTAACATCCGATTTTTTTAACAACAAATTTTACTTGGTTTTTAAGTTATCTAATTTTCTAAGTTTTTCGAAAACCCTCATCTAAATGAAAGAACTCGTTTTAACTGTCAGCTGCATTCTTTAGTCTTTGTTTAGGGTTAGTTCAGCTTTAACTGGTAGCATAAAGCTTTATCTTATAAAATAACAATAAACAAAACAGAATAAAAGTTGAATTCTATGCACTGCTCAAAATTTACATATATATTAGAATTTACAGCGAAACTAAACACTTGAGGCGTACACATACGAATATTATAACCTAAAGCTTTTTTAATTTAATTAGTAGAAATTTTTTTTAACTTTGATAAAAAAATTCAGGTTGTTTGGGATTATTATGTTTTTTAGATTTCTGCAATTATAATACACAGACAAGTTTTGTTTAGCATTAAAGTTAAGTTTGCTGCCTTGAGGAATATTTTCAGATGTTTACTTGAAGTATTTATTGACAAGTAATTACAACCGAGGGGAAAATGTATGTTAATAAATGATATTTATTACTTATTAGGAGTACTAAGGTACGTTTGGTTGTCAAGAACTAAATTGTTTAGTAAATAGGTTCTAACTGTGTATGACAGTATTTTGGATTATTAATTAGTAAGAAAACCGTTTAGATCTTTCAGTTTAGTCTCCGTTGTGTAGCTCTATATGTTTCGCCCAAATGCTATTTTTCTCAAGAAAAATTATATATCTTGATTAGCGTAAAATATGTAGTAACAGTAATCTCGCAACTAACGCTGCTGACTCCCAATTATTAATAAGGTTAACGTAGATATGTTAATTGAAGGGAATGTTACTAATGAAGCAGAATAGTAAACGTCTAAACTTCCTCAAAAAATGTAGAGAAAAAAATTATTATTTAATGTATAATAATGTAAACGACAGTAATTTGTCTGATTTTGTAGTCTTTAACATATTAGTTTTATTATAATTTTGGTTGGACAATTTGAAAAGTTAATTCTATAAACAAACTCTACCCAAATAATTTTATCTTATGTAAGCGTTATATGAATGATGACAATACACACTGTTACTATCGATTCAAATCACCGTATAACGTATAACCTACACGAATTAAATGTTCCGTTTAATCACATTTATAATTTATTCAATAAATTAAACATGTTTAAAAAAACTATAAAATTATTTTTACCCCGCCTTCTACTTCACTTATTCTTTGTCACCCATACCATCAACACATAGTCACAAGAATTAAGTGGTAACACAAATATTAATATGTTTCTTTTATTTAGTAGATTCTCAGTATATGAAGGTCTTCATTTTTTGTCTAAAATTACATCTAAATATAAGTTTTGCTTGGTTTCTGTTCAGTTATAATTTCTCATTGTTTATAAGAAATTCCAGAAAATTTTCAAATTTTCAGATCAAGCGGACGTATTAAAAAAACTGTAATAGCCTCCCTAGGTGTTCAATGATCCATAATATGTAAAGTACTGTATTTTTGTACTGTAACCTATGTCCTGAAATTAATTCAATGTTATAAAATTAAATCAACAGGTTATTACTATTCCAAAAAGGGAAAGTGGGGGGATAATTAATGTTAAGTTTCATATGTAATTTTTTCTATGCCGTTGATGCGGTCACATTATTACCCTATTTGTTGATATCAAGGCTAGTTATTGTAGGGAACGATTTCCATATAAAAATTGACTACTTCTCCATAGGATTTTCCCAAAATTTTATTTAACACAAACCCTGTTCTGACAAATACAACCACAACAGTAAAAAATTATCGGCAATTAATTTTTATTTATATAAGATTTGTTGTATTTTTTTGACTGCTAACCATAAAAATAACATTTTAGTGTAATGATTTATTTGTTTTAGTATTAATGATTTGGACGAGCTAACCGAACGAGGGTTGTTCTTAAACGATTTAAATTTTCATGGACTGAGTAGAGAAATGGTTTTGGCTGGATGGCAACATAACTCGAAGTAAGTTTAAAATAAAGTGCTTTACATTGTAATTAACGCTTTTTTAAAATTAAACGTTCTATTAAATTTTATTTGAGGGTTCTTCTGTAAGTACGAACATTTACAAATGAATGGGATACATTAGTAGAAACTTCTTTGGTTTATAAATGATTTAAATTTACACCTCAGAATTAATTCTACGTGATACGATTGGAACACTCAAAGCTTTAATACCAACTTCGTTGGTTAAAAAAATCTGAATCCAAGTTTCTTGTTTATGTTAACAGAAAAAAAAAGTTTTCTGCTGCCGTGTGTAAATTATTACTTTACACATCAATAAAAATGTGTGAAGGTTTATTTCTTATACAGGTGTGTGATATTCAATGCTATCCTTATGAAATTATTTTTCCTGCTACAGTAAAACCTCTAAATAGCGGTCATTAAAATTTGCTTCAAAACGGACCGGTATATGGAGATGGTCGTTATTGGGAGGAAAAAAAATTATTTCTATGCATTGTTTATTAAAATCTTTTAAGTATGGAACATAATACGGTTCGCTATAGGATACTATATATCTGCATTAAAAGTAACTATAAATGTACTGATGCAATATTACTGATGCACTATACTCTAATTCACTGATTATACAGGGTGTCCCACCGGGAACGCCATCGATAGATTATAGAAAAACTGTACATGGGAAAAATTTGAAAATTTTATTAGTATACTAACATTGACGGGGCAGTTCCCTAAAATATTTTCAAGATGGTGACACTTTCGGTTATACCGGAAGTATGTGTCAACTTGCTTATTTTAAATGGAACACCCTATATATTATACTTTAACGAAACTGCCCCCGTCGATGTTAGTATACTACCAAATTTTCAAATTTTTCCCAAGGACAGTTTTTCTATAATCTATTGATGGCGTTCCCGGTGGAACACCCTGTATCTTAAATACTTAATTTGGGGCTTTTGGTCAAAATATCACAATCAATAGATGCATAATTTTCAAGGCTTACACGTTGATTACCTTCTAGTAATACAGGAAAAAGCTGAGGTAGTGGAATTTCATTTTCTTTATCGAAATCTTCTTGCAGGACCTTTTCCGAGAATCCTGCTTTTGCAAAACATTTAACAATTGCAATATGCGAAACGTTTCTCCAAGCTACTGATATCCAAACTAAACCGCAAATACTTTTCCGCATCTTTAAAAGGACGTTCGGTATTTGTGAATGTTAGCAGCTTTTTGATTAAAAACTTATGGCCTACAGGAAGTCTTGGATAATTTCTAGATCCAGTGGCTGGCAATGGGATGTGGTGTGTAGGGGTAGAAAAACAATTTTCCAGAATCCAGAAATAATAAGACTTTTCTATTTTCTTTTTTATTTTTTCATAAAATTTTTTTAATCAGGAAATCATAATTTCTACCGTCATCCAAGCCTTTTTATAAGATACCCATTCTAAGGGCAATTTGTTATTATGAGAGCCTTTAAAGCATCTTGGGTGTTTACTTTTGCCAATGATTAACGGATTTTCCTCATCATCTTCCATATATGTACAAAATAAAATTGTCAATTTTTGTTTTGCAGCTTTTATACCACTACATTTATCGTTTTTTAAAGAGAACGTTTTGTTTGGCATCGAAGGAAAAAGGTCCGGTCTCGTCAGCATTGTACACATTTTTAGGTAAATACTCCTTTAATATTACTGACAGCTTTGCTTTCCAAGTTTCAACAGTGTCCGGGTTAATATCAGCTGACTCTCCGCAAATTGTTTTAAAAATTATGTTATGTCTTTGACAAAATTTCTCAAGCCACCCATTTGAAGCTTTAAAATCCGTCATTTTAAAATTTTTCGCAACTTCCAATGCTTTCTCTTTTATTAAAGGTCCAGAATAGAGATATTTTTATTCCTAGCTTTACAAAACCAATTGTAAACTACTCGGTCAATTTCTAAACCTTCAGTTCTAGAAATTTTTTCTTCTGCTCTGTATTGGAACCTTCTTTAAATAGCTTTTTAAATCACATTTGTTTTTAAAATATCGTTAACTTGTGTTCTTCCAACACTAAATTTTTCAGCCCACTTTCTAGCACTGGTATTGAACTTTTTACTTTTCACAATTATACCAATTTTCTTTTTAAGAGACAAACGTTTTTTTTAGCGACATTGTAATTTTTCTGTACGTCTATATGCAACAGCACTGTTGAACATACTAACTCAAACTATGTACGCAAAATAGGATTTTTGTAGTGAGTTTAATGAGCCTTTTAATTGCACTTTTTTTGTAATGACTGTCTATTGTAAATTGAACAAATTTTTTAAATCCGTTTTTAAATACCGGTAATTACTACATTGAAACAATTATATATTATGTACAACTTGAACGCTAAGCTGTTGTCTACTAATGACCCTACTTAAGAATGGCCGAAAATGGGAGGTAGAATACATGTATTTTTCCAAGAAAGTTTACAAATAAGTGGCCGTGGCCGTTATCGAGAGGTGGTCGCTATTAGGAGAGTCAATAATATGGATATTTCCGTATAATGGGTTTTTGATTTGGAAAATTTGGCCGGTTTTAGAGATGACAGCTTTTAATATGTGACCACTATATAAAATACGTTAAACACATGGCGAATTAGCTTTGAAAATTAATCTTTTCATTGGTATGTCAAAACTCAAATAAAAACTGACATATCTGTTTTGAAAAATGAGGTGTCCGTGTGAAAAGAAGGCACTACCTGAAATTTTACTTCTTTTTCACATTTCTCATTACGACGATTGTATTAATTTAGTGAAAGATCGTAGAAAAAAACATTGTGTTTTACTTGTGAGAAAAGTTTGCTTCATGCTTGTGTTATTGCACACTCGGCTTAGCATAAAAAAATAACTATTATGCACTGCCTCCATAAGAGCTAATGCATTTTTTGACACAGTGTAGAGCTTCTACAAATATTCATCTAAATGTTTTATACTCTTTGTCACATCTACGTGACTGGTTATTTAATATCTCCTAAACTTATTAACCGATTAGAAAGTGTTTGGTCTAGTTCAAAAGAGCATTTACTTGACAGACCCTTAGGCAACTTGAAATTACCTAGATCTTAGTGAAAACCGCATCTCGATATCCTGATCTGCTCTCAATTTATTGTTATTTATAATTTCATTTAAAAGCCCATAAAACGATTTTTTGAACAAGACCAAACTTTTTTGAATCGGTTGATTAGTTTAGGTTTAGAAGATATTAAAACACAAATATTGGAAGATGCATTGGACTCTCACCCCCTTATTATGAGATATAGAAAAAACGTCACGAAGCAAAATTATGCGGTATAACCAAATTATAGAGTGATGTTTTCAAAGTTGTAGCTCATCGCCCAATTTTCCGAGATATTATGAATTTTAGATTTCTCAGTAGCAGTTACGTTTCCTAACAGTGAAATTTTGAACTCCAAAATAATTTCCAGTCATTTCCCTTGCCAACGTTACTTATAATAATTTTACCTACCGTTCTCCATACACCCGGTATAAATGAGACTCCCTAAGAAAAAAATGGCACAGTTTTGAAGAAAAGTTTTATTTCCTGAAAATAATATATACACTACATTTAAGGTTTAAACCGATCAGAACTAATGGTCATCTCCTGATTCTTCTTTGAACAGTATAACTACAAATTTTCTTGACTACTGTATCGTTTCCGACTTTTGATGAATTGTAACCCAGTATAATGTCGGGTTTTAGACTGTTTAAATCAACCACATCAATGTCGTACATTGTAAATAGTACGCCTTTGATTTTTTAAGCAGATTGAAACTAAAGTAATATTTTTTCGGTAAGCATAAGTTAAGAATAGAACTGGTAGATACTTATTTAGCTGCATCTCCATCGAAATTTCTTTCATGTTCTTTTCAGCGTACATATAAACGTTAACTTGATTCAACAAATTTTGAAGCAGCGGGAGCTGCTATAGCTATTGTACAATTTATATTTTTTTCTATGGCAGAGTGGGAAACAAAGTGCAATAACAAACAAGATCCTCCATTCAAACTTTTTTGTCTCACATATTACTCTTTTTCAAAAAACGGTTATAGTTTTCACTTTTTTCCACCACTCTGTTCTTTCTTCTTCAAGTTATGAATTTTTAAATCCTTCTAGGTCATGTTTTAAGCCGTCGTTCTTCTACCTGTTATTTTATCGCCTTCTTCAAGACCTACACTTTTTCTCTGCTCATCGCCTGCCAATACTACTGTAGACTTCCCTCCCGCACTTCCTTACTCCTAAAAATCTTATTTTTCTTTACTTGTTACTTAACAACTCCGCTCTTCCAGTTGGTCAATCCTGTGATAAATCGCTCTGTGGGGTGATCCTATGTCACTCCAAGGATTTGGAGTTATCCGTTCTAATTACCTTTTTCTTCAGACATTTCATTTTCACCCTAACTTCCTCGATAACCCGTCTCCAAATGTTTAATAGTAAAATTTCCTTTAATGTAAAACTATTATGGTTAATCAGCCCATTTTAAAAAGCGGGGTATTTAACATGTTCTACTATTCTTTCATCACTAATATAAAGATTTTTAAAAATCCAAACTTACTATATGCGAATTTATAAGTTTTTTCACAATTTTTGTTTTGCAGCTGTGTAAGTGCAATTTTCCCCTACCCTATTTGAGTTGTATTTAAATCTCAAAGAGGTTTTTAAAAAAAATGAAGGTTTTTGTGTAACAGCTGCTAAATATAGGTATATAGTCAATAATCACTGTGTACTAAATTGTTTGCTTTTTACTATTGCCACTTTTATCTAACCACTATAGTTTTTGATATTTTGAGCAATCGTCATATTACTTTTAGTTCGGGGAATCGTCCTGATTAATAATGAAATATTGGCTAAACGAAAAAAACAACATATTCTTGTAGGGTGTCATTGTTGAATATCAGTATTCTGGATCTCGATCCACAGGTCCCCTCATGATTGCAAAACTGTAACTCGCGATGTCCTACTCGTACAAACAATTCAAATTTTTTAAAATTGACTTCAGCGACCATTTTCCGCGTATAGAACTGTTCGAATATAACGCAAGAATAGAGCAGTTTTCAGATAAGGTACAACGTTTACTTATCAGAAATTTACAAAATTTTTGGAAGATTAGGGTGTCACCCAGTCATTAATTGCTGCGGGTATGCTTAGGGCTAATGGCAGGTTGAACGACTAAACGGTGTAGTTGGGCAATAATGTTAGGGTAGATCTGTTAAATGTTAGGGATAGCACGGATAAAAATATACAGAAAAAATCAAATGTACAATAACATAATAAGAATAATCAGGAATATCAATGTTACGCCAGGGGTAAATAAAAACCTTATTCCTAAGTAAAAAGGGCCATATGTAGTAGATAGAGTTTTAGAGGTTGACTCTTACGTTATTAAAGCATTACTTTAGAGTATGACCGTATTTGCCAAAAGTTTTTTCTTAACCGGAATCAAAACACATACGAAAGAAAAATCATCTACATTTTTTATTACCTATCATGGTATCAAAAACTCGTCTTTACAATTAAATGGGTAATAGTGAGGTTTCTTATGTTTTAGATTGGAGCTTACGTTCGAAAAGCTGAACAAAGATCAATAGAATTAGAAGATAATTACAAACTTTTAGACACGTGGAAAAGACGTGGGGACGATTTATTGTACTCAATGATACCTAAAACGGTAGCCGATCGTTTAAGAGCTGGAGATTCATCTCTCAATACTTGTGAAGTAATTACTAAATAATTCGGAAAATAATTTTTAACACACGTTTTCTTGTAGTCATTTGATTGTGTAACTATTATGTTCTGTGATCTAGTTGGTATTAATTCAGATACAGTTCAAGATGCGATGGATCTTGTATCATCCATGAACGAAATATTTTCTTGCTTTGACAAACTTATGGATAAATATAATGTGTATAAGGTAAGAAGTAATCGTGATAAATTAAAAAGATATAAACCAAATTTTAAATTAAATTAAATCTTTTATTCCCGCAAAGGTACTTGTTCTTCAACATACTTACTATAAATTTTCGTTGTTTTTATTGATTTTTTTAATGTTGGGTAGTGGTGTGATGCATACAATGTTTTGCATATAAATCTTACATATTCGTATCTGATGAACATTGGTTAATATTTTTAAAGATTTTCATAATGAACAAAATATATGAGAAAGCCAATTTATGTGCAGGTCGAAACAGTCGATCAAATTTATATGGCTGCTAGCGGCGCCCCTGAAAAAACAAAGAACCACGCCGAAAATGTTGCAAATTTATCGTTAAGTATGATAGAAAGCGTAAAATCTGTTTGCACTCCATCTGGTGGAAAAGTGGAAATTAGAATTGGTATAACTTGTTTAAAATCAAAAACTAAGTTCATTATTATTTTTACGGATTTTAGGAATACATTCTGGACCTACAGTTGCTGGTATTGTAGGAATTAAACTTCCACGTTATTGTTTCTTTGGTGATACGGTAAATACTGCATCGAGAATGCAGTCTTCCAGTTTGGTATTTATGCGAAGTTTGTTGTTCTTTTATACATGTATATTGATGTGAATATGTTTTCAGCCGAGTCATGTTCACATATCATCTGTTACAAAAGAAATGCTATTAGAGGAAAATTATAAGATTCAAAGCAGAGGAACTACATTAATAAAGGTAATTAAAGATTGTTATTTTCACAATATTCAGGTTTTTGAGTAGTGTACTAACAAGTGTGGGTGATAAAAGGGGTTTTTACCTTGAGAAACATTAAGTTTTATTATTCAATAGGTACATAAAACTTTGAAAAATATAACTAGTGCTTTTTACAATTATGTTAATATTATAAAAATAAATAATTTTTTTGTAAATAAATCTGACATTATTCGACTTAGTAGTCAGCCGCTAAGTTCAATTTTTTCTCCACTGGGTTTTTTATTTTTTACTTTTCCGCCTCCGTTAAGAAGTTACATTAGCAACATACAAACACATAAGCATCAACGTAATCTTAAACAAATATTATTTACTATGTTTCCATAAACAACTAACACCGGTATTTAGGAATGCGAACTTGGAATTGCGAATTAAAATATAAATGTAAAGATTTCTCATTTTGAAGTTATAATATACATTAAAGATCACGAACAAATATCTAGACGCATAATTTGTATCTTTCGCATTTTGAAATTCAAATTTTTATACAAATCATTTATGTAAACAGAATAATTGCTGACAGCGTTTATTTGACAATCACTAATTTCTATTCCAGTACAGGCAGGGGTCAGCTAACGTAGTTCAGGCATTTGCTGATTTCTTTTCTACAGTTTACCAACCCTCTACTGAGTGTACTAATAAGACTAATGTTTAATCTAATTTAATTTGTACTAACATACAACGAATTTCAATTAAAAATATTTGTCTAGACGCTAAACGTTTAAAAAATTCTCTTTCCTCTGGTTCTGTGTTTCAAACTTGATCGTTGAAGTAGTTTTTCTTAATGTTTAGAAAATAACTAAAGTATGTATAATTATATAATTATAACTATTCATAGTTTTTTTGACGAGACAAACAGTTTTTGAATTGTTAAACTTTTTTTTGGTTTTCTGATTTTGAATATCCTCATTAAATATATCCTGTGTAAAAGTGGGACAAGTAAATAAAAGTATTATTGATAAATAAAACCAGTATCATAAATTCAAAGTTTCTCCTAATAAAGATAAATATGGTAACAGGTGGGTCTGATTTTAATTGAAATAATTAATCAAATTATTGTTAAAGATGCCAAAAAATGTATGATAATTGAAAAGAAAAATTACTTAATTATACTTACTTTATAATTATTTTTATTTATAAGACAATGATGAACAATCTAGTTCTTGAATTTATTATGTTAATTCATTTAATTTTCGGCATTGTCAATTTTTTTGTTAAAATTTGTCTTATTCTTTTAATCTCAATCAATACAAAGACGCGGTTTTTATACAAATAAATAGAATACAAGTGAGTTTTCTCCAAAAATTATGTATCGTTAAGTAGACTATTACAAAAGTCTTCTGGGTGGAAGTGGAGTAAACAAATCTTAATATAAAAATTTTAAAAACAATCATGTGTAAAGATATTAAAAATTAGAAAACACAACACAATCGAAATATAAATGCTGGTTAATATATGAATGTAGGTACTTGCCAAAAATAGACAGGTAAAACCGTATATTTACACTTGATTGTCTTTAAATTTTTTATATTAAGTGACATTATCATCTGTTGATGAATTTTAGCTTACTGACTACCAACTCAATCTTGTAGATAGCCTTGATAAACCCCACACAATGAATGGGCGAAACGTCATAAGTGTTGACTAATTTAGTACCTAAATCAAATAATCTTTTTTTTAATTTATGTCTCAAACAAAATAGCTGTTTCAAATTTTGGACTTTGTTTACTTATTTCAATTAAGCATTGTCATTAATTTTAAAAATGCATTTACAGCTTAAATTTGTTTTGATTCTTTTAGGTTGAATTATTTTATCGTCAGATATGTTTTATTATTCTCATTCATTTTATGTTAATATAAAAAGTCTTATGTTAATTAGATTTTATCCCACGATTAGTGCATTTACGTACACTGTTGGGTAAATAAATAAATAAAACGGATGGATTTATTTTTGACTAACTGTAAAATAAATAATCTTTAAAAAGAATTCTTGTAAACACTGGTTTAAGATATAATGTTCGTTTTGTGAACAAGACAGTGAATGACGTTAACTTAAATCAGTTCGTATTCAACATAAAACTTTAATGTACAGTTTTATACATTCATATCACTTACTAATGTAGATATAATATTCTGTATTCAGAAACGTCGACTTTGCTTTAAATAAATACAATATTCTGAAGAAATATGTATTTTTAAAATCAATTAAACATATGCTAAGTTATAAATACTAATATTATATTAAATAATCTGGTCTTTAGGACCTCTTCTTTGTGGAGATATGAAGAACAAACAACTCAATGGACTGTGATTGCCGACGTTTTGCCCCTCATTGTGAGGGCTTATCAAAAATTAATGATTACGTCAATTTAAAATTTATAAAATGTTTAAAAAACTTTAAAAAATTTTAAAATGGTACAAAGATTGTATAAAACTTATAATAGAACACAAACGACGAACGTCGGCAATCACAGCCCATTGAGTTGTATGTTCTTCATACCTCCACAAAGAAGGAGTCCTGAAAGACCAGATTATTTAATAACTTAATTTTTGGAGAAATGCTCACCTGAATTTTCGACACCTAATATTATAATTATTTTTGTGGTTAGTAAATACAGAATTATTACTCTTTTTAATCTTCCCAACTCAGGTAACTTTAAAACGCGCAATACTATGTGGGGTTAATCGTCACCCCACAATGTTTTTGTTGTTTTAATCTTATCCTACAACACTTAATTTTCAATATGCTGTAATAAGTATTTATTTAGTCATATCTAAGCATAGTTAAAAAAAAATATGCCAAAAGTCAAAATAGTAGATTTTAGTTTAATTAAATTTTATCAAGAGTATCCACAGCTTCTTTGGAAGTATTATAATGGCACATTATCGCAGGTCTTTTATGTGGTTCATTCGAGATTTCTTCGTCACGATAATGTGGCGAGAGAAGAATAATCTTTTTTTTTGCACATATGATACCAATATTATTTCTCACTGGAAACCAAAAAGTGATGAATAAACTGGTCTATTGGGAGATGGCAAAAATTGTAAACAAACAAAAGATTTATTCTTTCTCAGAGTTCCGCGTATAGTTCTTTATTTAGCTAAATTCAATGACGTAAAAAAAATTCAGTTGTAATTCCATGCTCGGGGGACAAAATAGAAACCAAATTCAAATCGAGGTTTTTACAATAAGCTGTATCGACATTGGCAGAATCCAAATTTTTATTTCATACTTTGCTGGTTTACTCTTCATGTAAACCTTAAAAGGACATCTTCTACGAAATGTTCGTCAACTTTGAGATATGAACTGGGGTTATAATATTTTTTGTAATTATCAGCAAAAAGTTTAATCGTTGCTAAACCACATATCTTTAATATCCATTTCCATAAATTCTTCATTACCATTGATCTCGTTTTGTTTCTCAGTAATCTCCTGTGTTTTCCGTCTCATAAACATCATTGTTCTGTCATTCGCCAACAAAATTTTCAAATTCTTCATATAAAAGTAATAAATAAAAGAACATTAAAATTAGAACTTTGGTTATTCCAAACCTAAATTTCGGTCTTCACGTTGAGCGGATTCCAAAACCTTTCTTGTGCCGAATTCCAGAGCCGTTGTCATAATCATCATAAACTTATTGAACAAACAGTCCATCAATACATACAAGTTCAACACAACTGTCCACCATGCATCTTTTATGCATCTATTACATACTACAACCACCATAAAGGAAAACTGATTTTGAAGAATTGAAATTAGATATCACTGTCATTGAATAGTATTTTTTTTTGTCAACGGAAATATTAGCTAATGATTTCCTACAATAGTTAATTGAACAGGAAAATAAATTAGAAATCTAATATATTTTTAGTCTAATAATAATCCATTAAATCCATTAAAATTTGAAAATATGTGAAACAAAACTCAGATTAGCTGCAGTCTCTATATTATTTTACTCTAGATCTTTCAAAAAATAAGAAGAACTACATTTCATTCACGTATTCACGGCCGATTTTTAGTGAAAAGGTTGATGTTATAAAACATAATATACAATGTTGAAAAATTTATAGAGTGGCTAAAATTGTCATTTTGAACTTAAGCACTTTTACCGTTTTTTTTAATAAAACACACTGTATTTTAAAAGCTCATGTTGTAACCTTACATAAGTCTAATTAAATTGTCCCGTAATTTCTAAAAATGAAATAAAATACAAGGTGTTTTATTACACAAATACAACTTTAACATGCATTTTTTTTGGTGCCCATCAGTTAGGATGGTTATCTTTCTTTGTAGTAAAAGAGCATTATATCCAACAATTTGTTTATGCAATGCGTTTTTGTTTGTTTTATTTATTTTATTCATAATTGAAACTTCCAAAATCATCTTTTGAAGAAAAAAATCATTTGACATCTGACATGTTTCTAATTACATTATTATTATTTTAACTGACAAGTAATTTAATCTCAATCTGAATTGATCTAAATTAATTTTAAGTGTATTTGTAAAATTTATAGACTTGATAACAATGCGCAAAGCAGCATCGTCATTTTTAATAATAAATAGTTAGGACTGGGATTACTAGATTACCAATAAATAGTATATCTCCAATATATACAAAATTAGAGAATAATATAGTTTTCATTATTTAGTTTCCAGTTTTATAAATAATTTTCAGCTACGTTCATCTAATAAAACAATTAGATGTTTAACAAGTTCTTCTTAAAAATCGTTTCAACAAAGTACTTCACAAATACATAAACCGACTAATGGGTTCTCCTTTTTTAATTTTTGAATAAACCATAACATTGATCGATTTTTGGCACACCAAAAAATAGATACCATACACAATCAAAATTTCTTCAAGGTTCGGCCTGAACAGGTTTTCAGATCGGATTTTCCTTACCATGTGTCGTTAATATTCAGTTTGCTTTAAGCATTTTTTTTAACAGTCAGTACTTAGATCTCTACCATGTCCCAGCAATTTTTTCTCGCATTTAAACAAATTTAGGAAACCAACCAACAGTCTTTAAAATACTATCATCCATCACGAGAAATACAGAACCGACGGTGTTTGACTTGGAGAAAATACTCAAATCGTTTTCATGGTTAAGGAAATCCTCAAAGAAATCTCAAATAATTTTTCTTTGAGGATATCCTGTACGAGTAAAGCAATCTTAAAGCACTGGTGTGTAGAAAAATGGATTAGAGGTTTAACATATTATTTATGGTTAAAAGTTTAAAAGTTGTGGATATACAAGGTGAATGAAACCACCCGTATCAGTAATTTTTTTTTAAAAACGGCTAGACGTAGTGAGTTGCGTCAAAAAAATTTATCACAAAAGCCGTCGTAAATAATCAAATGGTGATATTATTTCCCGGAAAAGTCAGGATCCCGTGAAGATGGCTACGAACTTAAGGATTTTAAATGTAGTATCATAAAAAAGATCTTTGAAAAATAAGAAACTTATGTAGAAAAAGTTTTTTTTATTACTACCACCTTTTCGAGTAATATTCGATTGAAGTTATTAAATTTGTTTTTTTTGCCTTTATTAATAACATTTCAATATAATATAATGTACAAAAACAAAACATTCAACCATACAGTAATTGAAAATTTAAAATTATTTTGTTTAAACGAGGCTACACCTGTATTTAAAGTTTATTAAAAGTCAGCATTTAAAATGTAGCTACCTTAGACGATGTAACTGGAAGAACTGAACAGTGTTTAGAAGTAAATGGAAGAAATTTTGAACGCTTGTGATGTTACCACATGTGATATATGTTGCCATTTAAAATTCTTAAGTTCATAGCCATCTACTCGGGATCCCGACTTTTCCGGGAAAGAATAATATCACCATTCGATTCTTTACTAGGTTTTTGTAATAAATTTTTTTGACACAATTCTCTACGACTAACAATTTTTCAAAAGAATGACTGATACGGGTGGTCTCATTCTTGCTGTATATTGTTAAATGTTCTTCTGCGAAAAAAGAACATTAACAATTTTATTAGTTTCTAACTAGTGTTACGTGAAAAGAAATTTATAAATAAAATAGTGAGTGTGTTCCAAGTTTTATTTGTGTTTTCTTTTTTAATTTTAGGGTAAAGGCGATATGGAAACGTTTTGGTTATTTTCGAAGACATAAGGACTTTTTAAACATTGTAAGAACACAAATAAAATGTCGTTAACAGAGGGATTAGAAAATGTGTGGTTTACATCAAGAAATACCTATCTATACACACAAATAATAATTGCACTTATTTTTTTTATAATAATTGTATAGTTTAAAATAAATTATTATTAAACGTAACCAAAAACATTGGCTGTTGATAGTTATAAAACTTTGTTTTTTTTTAAGAAAGTGAAAAACAATCACTGACACGATACCCTGAAATGAATAATGATGCAAATTTAAAAAAAATGATTCATAAGAAAAAATTATTTAATTCATTATAAATTGCCCTGACTCATTTTGTCGTTGTTAATATTGCTTGAAATATTGATTTGTACATCTTTCATGGTGTCTTTTATGCTTTATTACGAGAAGCCAAAAATACTACCTATCAAATCTGGTGAGTGTATTTCAGACATTTGTTTTAGGTTTGTTGATAAAGAATACGAATAATAAATTTTAGTTACAGTTCGGAAAACCAACCTGTAGCTCCAGTGTCGTGGGAATGATTGATACAGATTTTAGCAAAGACTTCGACCGCTACACCGGCTGTCACCTAAAACCCAAGAAAAATACAAACAAACGTTATCAAATTAAAGTAATAGAAGAGGGTATCGGATAAAATAAATCTTAAAGTAAGAATCAAGAAAGAATCATACTATTATCACCGAGTATCAATAAACCTACTAAGGGTTACGCCACTGTTTTATGTTTATCCAAATATTTGTATCATTTTTGTCATAGGAAAGAAACAATGATGTTCCTTGCCTGGTTAAATAAATGATGAAAGCGCAATATAAGCGTATCATGTGTTTGTGATAAGGTGAACCAGTTTAAGACTAATTCGTTAATATCCACAAACAAAGGATCCCCGACTTTCAAACACGTAGCAATGTATTGACTTTAACTAATCTTCATACACAAAAATAGGTTCAGAAATAATTGACATACCGATTACGCACAATAATGTCTTTTACCGCCTCTTTAATTGCTTCACTACGAAAAAAAAAAGATACAATACAGTGAGGCACTTACTGTTTGTTTTATTGACTACGGATGATTCCAAAACTAATATTTGTACACCTTCCGGATTTTTTAGTAACTTTAGAAATTCTAATAGTCTCCATAAAGGTTGTAGTCTCTAGGTTAAAGGTTGAACCCATAAAAACCACTTTAATTTTTAGAAATCGGTGGCTTAATCATGTTTATAGAGAGTACCACAATTAGAAGAAATAATTTGGAACTGCTCTTTTGTGTTTCGAAGCACATAAAACATGAACATTTTTATGAAGATTAAAAATATTTAGATATTTATCTAAAGCTTTCATTGAAGAGTCTTTCTAAAGGTATTTGCAAAAAATGGGATTTTTTTATTAGTTGGCCTATTTAAAAGAAAAAACCACACCAAAACAACCCCGACAAAAATGATGCCGTAAAGAACTTAAGCTAAGATGTATGAAATGATATCGAATACAAGATGGGTTGTAGCAACTCTTGAACTGCATATTTTTGCAAAAGAAAAAATATGACAAAACATCACCAAACCATTCAAAAACAAAATTTTAAAAATTACTATTCTTCTTGCAAATCATGCTAAAAGTAAGTTTTTATTAAAGAATTTATACCGAATCAAATGCATTGCAGCAGGTATGTCGCACGATTCAGAAAGATGGCTAAGCATGTATCCATAACGTTTCGCATACCGATTTAACTGTTCATATTAATTTAGTTTTTGATAGTTCAGTCTTGATTGCTTTAATAGATTTTGCATTTCTGAAACAAATATTGTTCATTTTTATGTTAAGTTTTTTATTAATCTTTATCGTGAAGGTTCCGATGCGGTTTATTTATTTACTTCCAAGGAAAGCTGTGAAAACTGCGATCTCTGGTGAAAATGTATACCTATACAAACAATCAAATTAATGGGAGAATTGACGAAATAATAATTTAAATTAAGAAAAACCTGAATAATTCACGAAGATTATAATTTACAATGTTGTATGACGTCCGTACATGTCACGATTGCACCGAACTATAAATTGAATATCTGCGAAACCTGACAGCAAAACACTATAAACATATGAACTTTTTGGTTAGAATTTTACATGCTTTCGTTTGTTGCTAATATTTTAAATAATTTCTAAATTTAATTTTTAAGTTTCGGTCGATTCTGTTTTGTCGTAGTATACCTACTACTACTAAATACGCCGTTGTTGTCAGAGGAAAGAAGAAAAGTTGTTTACAGCTTCCCATCTTGGGAAAGTAAACACTACCAAATTAGGAACACATCAAAAATGGTCAGAAATATTTACCAATATAATATAGCAGAAATTATGAAAGAATTCCTCAACAGTTCGATGCACATTTGTGTTTTCTTTTAACGTACGTACTTAAACTGAAAGTGCAAAGTTTACAACGCACTTCGACTGTTGTGGTTCAGTACAAGAATGTATCCGCTATCGGAATTCTCTTATTATTTCAACATTAGTTACTTATGTATTGAGGGCATTATGAGAATGCTTATCAACGTAATTTTACAAGCAAAAAAGCCCCTGGCCTTTAAAGGTTTATAAATATCTAGTAATATCTACATGCCTCAGGTACGTTTTTGAGGTCTTAATGGCAATAGAACATTTAATTGTACTGACACTATCACCAATACAAAAAACTAATTAAAATACTGCGATTTATATTTTGAATTTTGCGACGTGGTCTTTATGTTGTAAAAAAAGTTTTTCTATTTCAAACCATTGTAGCTGATCAACATACAGTGAAAATATAAATGTCCTTAAAAAGTTGTCACCCTACAAAGCCATAAAACAAAAGTAACTTTTTGTAAAAAGAATAGTGATGAAACAATTAGTTCTAAATATAAACCATCAGGTATAAGGACAAATTACATATTTGAGAGAAGAATACTTATTTTAAGAGTTTGAATCTATGGTGATATAAAAGTAGAATTGGTCAAGAGATGATGATTTTAGAAATGGAAAATTTTAACGAATGTCATTTGAATTTGTTACTTTGAGAAATAGCCTACCCAAGTCAACGAAGGAGTTTGCCAATATAATAAATCAAATTTATTTCTTTAAATTTTTGCAGTGAAAATACTTTAATTTTATAGAGTGGCAATAAGCAGTAGGATTTTTCTATTAGAGCTTTATTTGAAGAATTAAGAAGAAAATGCATTCGGAATAATTTTTGACGAGGTATATTTTAAAATTATGTTTAGTTGTAAAGTGTGTCATAACTTTGCTTTGTTTTGTTTAAATGGAATAATATTTTTAGTTAGTAACGGGAAGTATCGTATGCATAAAAAAATTTGGTGTTTGTTTATGTTTTTAAAATTATTGTCAAAAGGTAACAAAAACAAAGCAAGTTTTCAAAGTATAAAGGCAGTTTTATTTTATCTCATCCTAAGGAAGATCTTTGAAGAAAGAAAAAACTAGCAAGAATATCTTAATTTTAAGGTAAAAAATGCTTTTTGGTTGTTTGATATTAAATGCACAGGTTGTTGCATACTCATAATGTTATATTTCTTTGTTATTTTTTGTGGTGACTTCTAAACTTTATTTCAGGTTTAGTTTGATAAGAAAACTGATTAACCGCTCACACGGAATTTGGCCAGCCTGTATCTTTAAAACGGATTATCTTTTGTAAAACGAACAAGTAATCTCAATCGCAAAATTATGCCTAAAAATTGAGTTTTAGAAAAAAATAAGTATATAATTATCATTTATTACTTTTGGTTTTTAATTACTGTAGATAGTTTCCTCTTTTGTTTCAATTGGATTCACTATACTTTGTGTAGTGTCACTTAAAAATTTTGTTAAAATATCTAATTTCTTGTGTAATGCGACTATTAGGTAATTAAATAAATTAATTTGAACCTTGACGTATTTCGAGTATGAAAGAGGGCGACAAAAAGACAGTAATGAAACATAAATTATCACTGAACATGCAACGTCACACAATGAACCTCTTTCTGAAAATAAAACAATAATTAAAAATATTTTCCATAATCACGAATTCTCTAAAGGACGACTATTATCTAAAAAAATGGATTAATTAAATTATTATTAAGAAGAACTGAGTGACTTGGCTTATAATTCTAAATCACATTTCATAACTGCGCTTTGCCACAAAACACTAGTTGCTGGTGGGCTTTATCAATCACAAATTACACGCTATCATAAAAATACTGAAGGTACTTTAATTGCCACACATGTCAATAAATTTTAATAAATGATAAACAAATATTATTTGGGCAAGAATAGTTAACTGTTAATGCGTTGTAGATTGTACCTAATTAGTTAATTAAACACATTTACCTACCTTTAATTAACAAAGATCTATTTAACTTCGCAATATACAACTGAAAATTAATTACTTCTAATCGTAATTTTCCGTGACATCTGTTATTATACAACTACAATATAAACGATAAAGTTCAAAAATTTAAATGGTTTTACTAAACGTTTTTGAGGATTTACTTTGTAACTGCTCGGACAAGGGTGTCATTTTAACTGTGTGAAAATGTATGGAATGTTACTACAGAGTGTCCAACATTTTATTCAGGTTTAGATATGGTAACCTGTTTTTTCTTTTACGAATATAATATTTTTGAAACAGCTTGAATATGGAGAACAAATGTGGACACAAATATTAAAAATTGCAGGTTCTAGACATTCGACATTTAATACCCATCAAGTTTATTCTGATGAAATGATGGGAAAACTAGCTGACGCCCTTACCCAAATAACTTCAGCAGATTACAATGACTATATGAAATTCTTTGGTCAATGCTTTGTAAGACATTTTTCAACTTTAGGGTAAGGTAGTAAATATTAATTGTTCAAATAATATTGTTTTATATTAGATATGATCTTACTATACGTGCTGTTGGACGATACTTTACGGATTTTTTGCAAAACGTTGACAACATACACACTCAATTTTGCTTTTCGTATCCAAAAATGAAAAGTCCAAACATATACGTGTCGGATATTAGTGCAACAGGTTGCGTAATGGTTTACAGAAGTGAAAGGTTGGGATTTACTTATTACATGATGGGTATGGTTTTGATATTCATTTATTTATTATCAAAAACGCGTTTTTTAGGACTTTTAGACCAAATCGCAAAGGATTTCTTTGGGATTCAAGTGAATATAGAAGTACTTGATGACGTGTCTGTAATGATTGGAGATCGTGAAAATAAAATTGTTAAATACCAAATTAACTTCGATAACAGTGAGTACGTAAGTATTGCGTCAATACTTGTGATGACAGATAGAGTTCTTGCCTTTGTTAGCATGCATGTCAAAAATATTATCTAGTCTAAATCTTTCTTATTTTATCACATAAACTTTGAATTTAACGACCCTCTTTCTACTTAGTTTCTGGGATATTTCTACAAATTTACAATTGGTTCACTATGCAGTGTCCAGTTTTTTAGGTCGAAAACGGTTAATTGTAGAGCGATGCGGTTTTCACGAATATTTTTCAAGAAACAATTCATGGTGTATTTCAAACTTTAGTAACCCTTTTCGTTTTTAGCTGCAGGGCGTTTTTTGAAAATTTGTCGCCCCAGCTTTTAGGTTAGGAAACCGGAAAATAGCACTTTATGTATAATTTTCCGTAACACCCAGTAACGTAGTGAAAGGTCGGTTATGGTATATGTTACCAAACCCACATGAACACAATTCGGTTACATTATGCAAGTTATGATATTGAAAATGATTTTTCAGTGTCATGCATGTACGGAATATACCCGAACGTTTCGTATAATACCGTACATAACGTCGGGTCACACAATTTCTAAAATAAATTGGAAAATAGAATAGTTCAAACTAATCCAAATTTTAATAATCATTTATTTAAAAAAACCTTTCGTAAAAAAAATTATAATACTATAAAATGAACTAAAATATTTAATTTTAGCAAAAGAAAACATCAATTTTTATTTTTGGGTTAACCAACCAACATTTAAAAAATTGTAAAAACCATGGGAAAACACTATCGTCATCACACAAGGTTTTTTCTTCTACTCCTTTACATTCGGAGAACGAAGAATCAAACTTTACTTTTCTCTTGTACGATTGATCTTTATTTTTTTCTTAGACTTTGTTTTTTTCCACAACTAGCTTTTTTTAGTCTTTTCAAATTTTCTGGCATTTTTGGCCTTTTTTTTCTAAAATCAGTTCCATAGGGGCCAATGTTAAAATTTGTGAATGTTGTTTTGAACGTCCTATTTCTTTTACTAATTTACCATCTTCTCTTTTCTGTAGCTTAGGAGAAAACTGACTGAACGGTATTTTCTTTTTTCTAGTGTTATTTGTTCCCTATGTGCTGGGCTGTGGATTGTCGATTGTACTGTTTGTGTTTTGTGTTGCTGTAGCCTTTATACCAGGTGTGCTTAGTTGTATATGGTCGATTGTGTTATTCGTTGCTTGCATAAGGGAAGTTCCCAGTTCTGTTTGAGGTTGAGTTGCGGTAATTTCTTTTGTTGCGTTTTCAGAATCGGTAATTGGAAAGCAAATGTTTTAAATTTATCAGGGTATACAATACTTGTTGCTGCAAAATTGTTTACTGCTTTATCATGAGTGGCAACCTGTTCTAGTAGCGACATTGTATGCAGAGATCTTTTAATAATTATTTGTTTTCATGTACAGGTAGGCGGTTTTTAATGGCCCAAAAAATGCTATGTTTTGGGGCTAGGTCCTATGAGAGGTATGCGGCGGCAACGTAACCATTACAATACCACTTCACCGACAAGAGTTGTATATCCTTAAGGAAATATAGTTGCTGTAACTGTCCAGTAATAACAATATTGGATCTTCCACAGATGGTTTGACATGTTTAGCGAAATATTGAAGCAATTCTTTGAAAAGTTTATGGTTGATAATTGAATTCTTAATAATAATATTAGAGCAAACACAAAAAATGATCAACGGTTATACACAGTGGTTGATGAATAGGTTTAAAGTATTTTTAGGTGATGAAACCGTATGTTTAATAAAAAAAAATAATTTGTTAATGTTTTGTTTAAAATAAATTTACGATATAATATATGCTTGGAAAGGTAAAACTATAAGGAACTATAAACTGATGGACGAATCATTTATAGGCTGTTCCATAAAAAAACTGAAGTTTGATCATTATCTAAAAAACTATTTGATTTAGAAAAATTCTCAGTATGCCAATGGGTTCTATAAAAAGTTTACATAACGTGCTTTATTTCCGGGGGTCCCAAAACAACAAATTTCCAAAAACGCCCTATAGCTCAGAAACGAAGAGGGCTACGAAAGTTTCGAATGCACTATCAATTGTTGTTTGTAAAATCCGCATCGCTCTACGATTAACCGTTTTCGAGAAACTATCAAAAATGAGACACCCTGTACATGGGGATATTGGAAACAAAAATGGAAAATTGTGTACTAGTATGCTTATAAATATTCTGAGTTTACTTAAAAGCACTTAAGTATTAAAATACAGGGTGTTATTTAGATACACTCTGTATAAAAAAAAATTGTACCCTCGGGATTGTTGTATTTGTATTTAAAGCCACAAATAAATAATAACACAAGTTATAATTAAAAGTTTACTACTTAAAATATAAAGAGCTTTATTTCATTTGTCATGTCTGCCCAGCATCGCTTCAGCCATCCCGTTACCAACTTAAATACCAACCGCTAGTACTATAAGCCCCTAACATCTCCTATTCTTTACAAATCTAATTTTCTTGGTTTCTTAATTACTCTACCTAATCAAGTTGTTGTGCCTAAACTTTCATCATTCTTACTAACATTATTATGTACACATTTGTCTCTTTGACCATACCCCAACACATTCAATGGATCATACCAGAGTTCATTATGATCATTGTGAAACTCGTTCATAGTTGTGGTTTGACCAAAGCTTACATGTTTCTTAACTTTATTATGCTTATCTAATTCAGGATCTTTTTTAAAGAGATCGTTATTTACAAACTTAATAAATCTACGATTTCTTTCTAATAACGACCCTTTGTCTAATTTAACTTTATACCTATGCTTATTTAATTTTGCAAGAACTATTCCAGATTGCCAATTAGAATTTGGTTTTGTTTGTACATATACTCTATTCCCTCTAAATAAAGGCATTAATTGTCTTACTCTCGATGAGTCATGATAACTTGTTATAAAGGTGTACACTGTACTTTTTGTGTTCGATAACTTTTGGTTTTAACTGGTTTTCAATTATAGGCAAGTTGTGTCTACTTTTTCTTGACATCAATAATTCGTTTGGTGAGTAGTCACCACTAGTGGTGTTTCGGTATTGTAAAAGAGCCATATAAATATCTTTTTTGTCCTCGATTACTTTTTTTATTATAGATTTGGCAGTTTGTACACTTCGTTCCGCCATACCGTTCAAACGAGCGTTCGTTGGTGAAGTAACCTTATGTTGGAAATCCCAATCGATAGCAAATTGTTTGACTGTTGTGAGGTAAATTGTGGACCTCCGTCTGATACTATAACAGCTGGTATTCCATATCTTGAGAAAATACCTTTCATAATTTTCATAATCTCTTCACTAGTAGCGTTTGGGTTTAGTTTTTCCACTTCTATGTATTTCGAGTAATAGTCCACGAGTAATAAATATGTGTCGCCATGTAACTCAAAGAGGTCACATCCAACTTTGTACCAAGGTATGGACGGAATTTCATGTAAGTCAGAGGTTCGAAATTTTGAGAACGTGAGTTTTTTAAACATAAGTGGCAATTACTAATATACTGTCTTATGGTTGGCTAAAAAATAGACTCTTCCGCTAATTTGGTGCATTTTCTGATTCCTAAGTGACTATAGTGAATTTCGTTCAGCATTTCTTTCCGCATTTTATTTGGTATTAATAAGCATTGATCTTTGTAAATTATGTCATCATTGACTGTTAGTTGATTTTGTATTTTTCAAAAATTTTACACTATCTTGCAGTTTCTTTTTATTTTTATTCCACCCTGTTAATATTACGTTCTTTAATTCTTGTAATTCCGTATCTTGAACTGTATTTTTTCGAATTTCTTGTAATTTGTGTTCACTCGCGTTTATTTGTGAAGTTATTAGGCATACTTGACTCTTGAGTTCCTCGTCAAACACACTGTCAATTAATTCGTCTTTTACGCTGGCTCTCGATAAGGCATCGGCTATAACTTGGTCTTTACCCGGACGGTATCTTACTTCTACCTGATATTTTTGTACTGCTAGCAACATTCTTTGTAGTTTCCCTGGGCATTTGTTCAAAGCTTTTTTGAATAATGTGATCAAGGGTTTGTGATCCGTTTCAACAATTGTCTTCTTCCCAAATATGTTCTGTTGGAATTTTTTTAAGCCGAAGCAGATTGCTAGCATTTCTTTTTCGACCACTGCGTAGTTTTTCTGAACGTCAGTCAAGGCTTTTGAAGCGTATGCACATGGTAGTTTTTTTGCAGTAACACTGCACCTAACCCCCGTTACTTGCATCGACCAAACTTATTGTTTCTTTGTTTACATTAAAGAATTGTAGTACTGGATTATTGAATAATTTTGTTTTCAATTTAGTTAAAGCAGTTTCGTGTATTTCTTCCCATTGAAAAAGTATATCTTTTTTTAAAAGTTCCCGCAGTGGAATTGTATCTGTAGAAAATCCAGGAATGAATTTGTTCACGTAATTTAGGACACCGATCAATCTTTGAACATCGTTTCAGTTTTCCGGTCTCGGCATTTCCATGATAGCTTTAATTTTGTTGTAATCTGGAGACAAACCGCTTTGACTGATAACATGGCCCATGTAATTAATTTTTGTTTGACCAAATTTACATTTGTTTAAATTGAATTTAATACCGTTGATCCTAGCTTTTTCTAATACCGCTTTTAATCTGGCGTCATGCTCGTTTTTAGTCTTACCATGAACCAATATGTCATCCACATAGATTTCGACTTCTTGCATTTTAAAAACTTCCTTAAACCGTTCTTGAAAAACCTCAGGTGCACTGCTAATATCATAAGGTAAACGTTTGAACATGTGCCGGCCAAAAGGTGTACCAAACGTACAAAGTTTAGAACTTTCATCGTCTAATTTTATTTGGTAAAATCCAGATGTTGCATCTAGGCTACTGAAATATTGTGCTCCTTTGAGTTGACCAGTAATTTTCTCTAAGGTTGGTATTTGGCAGTATTCTCTTAGTATGTATTTGTTTAAATCTTGAGGATCAAGGCAGATTCTCAAGTCTCCATTAGGTTTGCGAACCAAAACTAATGGATTTACCCATTCTGTTGGCCCATCTACCTTCTGAATTATTTCATTGCTAATTAAACCGTCTAACGTCTCTTTTAATTTATCTTAAAGTGGTAAAGGTACCTTTTTTAAGGGATGTACAGTGGGTATTGCATTACTAGACATTGTTATATGGTACGGTTCTTTGAGACATCCGACTCCCGAGAATAATTCGGCGTAATTTTGTATAAGTACTTTATATTCGTTTGTTTGAGTATCTACGATACTATTTGAAATTGTATTTATTCTAGCAACTAAATTCAATTCTTTACAAGCTGATAGCCCTAAGATAGGTAGACTGTCTGTCTTTACCACATAAAATTCTAACCAGTATTCATTTTGTTTGCTAATGCACTTTAGATAGCAAGTACCAGTTACTTGTAATTTTTCACCAGTATATTGGTAAAATATTTGCAACAGCGCCTGTATCAATTTTAAAGGAATACAGTTTATCTCTAATCTCTACGTTTGTCTGCCAGGAATTATTCCCTAGTAAATCATTTGATCTTAAATTATTGATTGATCCAACAAACAATGATTAATTTTGCGCTACATCATTTGCCCCACTTAATCTATTTTCAACTAATGTATTGATTCTATTCTTAGATCTACACATAAACGAAAAATGATTTACTTTTTTACACAAATTGCATGCTTTATTGTAAGCCGGACAGTACATATCGTTATTGCCTCTTCTAGGGTAATTTCATCATTTTGAAGTAATTTCTCCCGAAGATCTCCATTTCGAATACCACACGTCAGCATACAACGTACTAGATCGTCCTCTAATTTACCAAATTTACATTTATTTGCTTGACCTTTAATTACGGTTACGAACTGTTCCCGAGTTTGTGTTCCTTGTTTGAGAGTAAAGAATTAATAGCGTTCAAAGGATAGGTTTTCTTGCGGCAGAAAGTGCTTGTCGAATTTCTCTAACAATTTGTCTAATTTATTTGTTTTCGCTTCACTAAATTGAAGTGTTGTGTAAATTCTGTAGCCGGCTTCGCCGATAAGGTGTAGTAATTGTGCGCATTTTAATTCTTCGTCTTTTTTATTTAAATCGCTGGCTTTTAAGTAGTTTAAGAATCTTGTTTTCCATATGATCCATTCGTCTGCTGTATTGCCATTTGTATTTAAAGGTTGTAATTCTACGTTCTTTCTTGAATTTGTTATATTTTCCCAGGAATTGTCTTTTAAACACTATTGCACATACTTTGTTCGCAGCGCCATGTTGTATTTGTATTTGAAGCCACAAATAAATAATAACACAAGTTATAATTAAAAGTTTACTACTTAAAATATAAAGAGTTACATTTCATTTGTCATGTCTGCTCAGCATAGCTTCAGCCATCCTCCTGCCAACTTAAATACCAACCGCTAGTATTATAAGCCCCTAAGAGATATTTCTCCATAATTTGTCTTACAGTAAGAATATGCTCGATTTACTGTATCCATGCATGAATTCCGTTTGTTGCAGTGGTTGAAAGGCCTCCAGTTTGTTGGTCACTCTGTTTGTTATAATTTTTGAAAGTAATTTATATAGGTGACACCCCGTATAATAAAGTGAATAGAAACAGTGTTTAACTTTTGTCTTAAACAAATTGAGATAAATGTTTAAAAAAAATTGTACTCAAGTTTAACACTTAGGTTTTACATTCTTCTTTTGATACCTTCACTTTAGAAATTAAATAAATACATTGTATATCTTACCAAAAGTAAGTAGTATATAGTTTCTCATCACTCCACATGAATAAGGACAGAGTTAAAAATTCACGTCCGTTCGCATTTAGACATATAGTAGGGCCAATAGGAGTAAATAAAATATAGCGATAGGTGCAGGGTACAGTCAGTTTAGTGAGTTATGCTCACATACAACTCAAAACAAGAGATGGTCAAAAAAAAAACTTTGCAATGTTGCATTTGAAGAAATGAAAGTTGCTGGAATGGAACGATCAAAGTTAGCTAGAGATTTCGGAAATGTAGATTTTTACGGTATTCCTATTATAACAGTGATTGTAAATGGCGCTTAGTGGAAGCGCTCAGATGTCGCCTGGCAAAACTAAAAAAGTTTTATACTTGGGCGTCAAAAATAAATATTGTGCATTATGTTTTAAAAACTGGAGCGGTACGGCAACTTCTACGATTTAGGACAGCTGTTGTCAAAGCACTGAAACACAGAAAATCTGAAAATACAATTAAAAATTAGTAGTTTGAAAGACGACATTAGCAATGGGCCAAGAAATATATTCGGTGACCACGAAGAGTGCAAAATAAATTTTAACGAGTACAAATATTTTTGCAGTGAATCAAAACCTGGAGAAAAAAAACCTATATGAATCTTTCAAAAAGAGTAATTTGTTTGAAGATTTTAACAAATGCATAAGTAGAGTAGCTAATTATTTTTCTAGCTTATTACATAATTTAAACAATAACTACTCTGAAAATTTTAATTCTATAGTAAACAAATTCATAGGTGGAAAACGAGGTAATTTCTCATTGAGGGGGTTTTATGAGTCCAGATGAAATGCAGCTGTCGATGCCGTGAGTTTTAACAAAAGAGGCGATTTTTAAAGTTAACTCATTCTAGACTGAATAATTGTAAAATACGGAAATACACAGAAAGGTTCTGTTTAAGAAAAAACAAAAACGTTTTCAAAATAATAAAAAATGATTGCAAACCGTTTATGAAGAAGATGAATATTATGGAAATATTAGTGAGCATAGAGTAAAAAACAGCGATATCCAACCACAATTATATGTTTCAAATTCAAGATCAATTAAAGAGACGGGAGCACTGAGACAGTAGGTATGAGTAACCGTACATTTTTTAATTATATTTAATGTTGGTTGACTACTTTTAAAAAAGGTTTGTCAAAATATTTTTACTAAGAAAAATTTTATAACAAAAATACCAACATTCTAGACTAGCAATAACCAGGCTACATCTAAATATAACAAGAAAATTTGAATACATTCAAGGATGTACCCATAAAATGGTTATGCAATATTTCAGATGTTTATTAATTATGCAGTAATCAATTTTAATTTCTGAAAACAAGTACCTACAGTATCGATCACCTTTTCATCAATCAAAACTATAAAATGGTTTTACAATTATGCAAAAATACTAATGCAGTATACTGCAGAGGAGCTTTAAAACGAACTGATTTGTTTGGATATAGTGAGAGTTTTAACTGTTTTAAAAGTCTTTATCACAAATAAATGCATGTTTTCTATTTGGAAATAATATAGAAATACTACACATAACGTTATAAAACTAAAGGTGGAGGTTAAAAAATTACCCTCCATATTAATGCAGGTATTGGCGACGTTTAGCCTCTATCAAATGGACGCTTCTTCAAAGGCTAAAAACTGTTTTTCAGGCAATTTGGTGAAACAAAAAAAACGAAACCGCCATGAAAAACATAGATAATGTAAAATACGTGTCTTTATATAAAATCGTGTGATGTCGCAATAATTAATTTTTCTACAATTTTGTCCATATTTTCCAGTGATTTTATATTACTTCTACAAATCTCCAACGTTCAATAAATTATTCTCTAACACTTTATTTATTAAAACCATATTTTGACTCAATTAGATACCTCTTAAGATATATGACTAATGTTTATTTAATTCACGCAATTGTAGATCAAAAACGAAATCCGTAAGCGACAACTACAAAATGCCAAACCATTACCACCTGTGAGGTGTTACGAACTGCTCGAACTATTCCCATTTGGAATTATGATTAATTCTTTATTAGAAATTATAGGAGTTGGTCAAAAATTGGTTGAAACTACTAAAGTCAATCAACTTTTGGGGTCTACCTTAGGCGATTATTTTAAATTAAGAAGACCGAAAGGAATTACTTTAGAATGGAAAAACGTTGTGCTATAAAAATAAAAACTTTAATTTTTTAACTGTCACTTTTCCAGTTATTAAATTTACGAATGATACTTTTTGAAATCGAGTTATTAAGAGAAGAGGAACATCAAACGGATGAAAACGGAGAGGATCATCCCGTCAAGAATATTTTACTTAAAGGACAAATGAAACACATTGAAGATATTGACGCAATTATATTTTTGTGCAGCCCAGTGTAAGATAAATAATAAATCAATTGCTTGTAAAAAGTATATTTCAGAATAAACGACCTGGATGAGTTGCCGGAATTGGGAATATATGTAAACGATTTGAATCAACATGGATTAAGCAAAGAAATGGTATGCGCAGGATGGCAACACAACTCAAAGTATTTTTATTTAACCCTAGTATTGTGAGTTTTCGTACATTTTTTGTAGGTTGGAAGTATTGTTTGATGAAGCTGAACACAGGTCCATGAAATTAGAGACGAACTACGATTTGTTAGAGACGTGGAAGAAAAGAAGTGACGAATTACTGTACTCCATGATTCCAGAGACAGTTGCCGATCGCATGCGCAGTGGAAGTTCACCTTTGAGCACTTGCGAAGTATCTGAATTTATTAAAAATAAGCTTACAAAATTGATATAATTTTTACAGACTTTTGAAAGTCTTTCTATATTATTTTGTGAATTACTGGATTTACAATCGACCACTGTTCAAGAAGCAATAACCGTTGTTGATTGCATGAATTCAATTTTTTCTTGCTTTGATATCTTAACAGACAAATTTCAAGTGTATAAGGTGGAAACAGTTGGATGTATATACATGGTAGCTGGTGGAGCACCAGAACGTACAGATTTCCATGCCCAGAGAATAGCTGATCTTGGCCTTTCTATGGTAGAAGAAGTTAGAAAACTCAAGTTTATAGACAGAGAAAGAGTTGAAATCAAAATTGGTAAGTAAAAAGTATGATAAATAGTGCAACCTTGCACGTTTTATATGTTTAGGTATACATTCAGGATCAGCAGTTGCTGGAGTCGTAGGTATAAAAGTACCGAGATATTGCTTTTTTGGTGATACCATTAACACCGCATCAAGAATGCAGTCCATAAGCACAGTAACATCATATCCCTAATTAATTATGTATAATTTTAAAAACTACATGTTTTTAGCCTGGTAATATAAATATCTCTAATTATACAAAAAAATTACTCTCTGAAAATCAATATAATTTTGAGTCTCGAGGTCTAGTGAAAGTTAAGGTATAGATTTATTCAAAATATTTAGAAAACAAGTTTAAAATATATAGAAATGTTGCAGGGAAAGGGTGATATGGAAACTTTTTTTCTAACTGCAAGAAAACAAAGCGATATTTGTACACAAAGAAAGTAAAATATTTTTCCGAACATTAAAATTAGAATAATTTTATTGCTAAATGTTAAAGATTATTTTACATTTCTAACAAATTTTTCTCAAATTTTCACATGTACTGCAAATAGAAATGTTTTAAAAATTAGGTATTGTCAGATACCAAAGTCGCATAATATGATGTTACTTATTAATTGTTCACCAATTTTGTTTTGAATATCAATTTCGTATAAATAATTAAATGTGTGAAATAATTTAATATGAATTCTAACCTAAAAAGTTGTATATAAGGCATTTTAATGCGCTGTTATACAGGTGTCAAAGACCTTTAAAAATGGCTATTGTAGGGCAAACTTACGTGTAATTAGATGGATTTTATCATTGAGTTATAAGATTTTAATATAGTTTATACGTTTAATTGATTTGTAATGTACCGTAATGCCAACAGTTGGTTGTGTAGTGATCTGTGGCAGTAGAGGAAATCGTGACAGTGTTAAGTTTTGTAGAATCCCTGTTATTTGTAATTTTAAGCATAAATTGACTTAAAATACTCTTTCACAGACTCTATAACTAACTTAAATAAAACTACCACTAAAAGTACAAAAAATCAACATAAATTACTCACATTCGAATGAAAACAAAGGTTTGTTTGCCCTACAGACGCCATTTTGGCAAAAGCGTTGAAATGCCTTATAAAAATATTTTGATTTTTTCTGAAGTAATCAACAAAATAAAATATTTTTAATTTAATTTTTTTCATTTAAATAAAGATGGTTTAAATTCAAGATTTTTGCCAGGAACGTATGAAAGATCCTGGATCCTTTTTTGAAAATTGCAAATGTTTCAAAAGGAAACTCAAGTAGCGGGTTGTGGCGACGTTTCGCATTTTCAAGTGGGTCCTTCATTAAGGCCAGTGACTAAATTATACAAGTTTTACATATGAAGATAGAGAATACACATTCTTTGGTTTTTAGAAAATGTTTCATCATTGTCCTTAATTTAAAAAAATGGCAATTGACACAAGATGCCTTAACAAACCTACTCGTCACTGGCCTTGAAGAATGCACGAAACGTCACCTCAACCGATTAGCTTACTTTTCTTTCAAAACATTCGCATTTTCCATAAGGGTCCGGGTCCTTAATACGCCCTTGGCAAAAATCTTGAAAATCATACGAAAGAATATCAATTTCACGATGGATTAAACAAAAATCATCGAAAACTAAACCTTATGTTTTATTCACAACGCACACAATAAACATGTAATAGTATTTCAGCAAATGTTAAATATTATAAACAATATTAATAGTAATAATATAATAATTAGATATTGTTGCACTCTTTTGAAAAAGTTGTCAATTAGTAGAAACCTTATTCTTTACAATTACTTTAGTGAAACTTTACGGAAATCAATATTTTTGAATAAGAAAACGCTTTAAATTCACTGTACTGTTTATTCATAATAACATATCGAAACTGGCTCGTTTGTTTTATGTCAATTCCTAGGCAAAAACTTTCGTAACAACCTAAAGTTTATCCAGTTGCATTTATACTATAAGTTGGACCTATCACAGAAAAAATTCGGAAAAGGGTACAAGCGTAAGCTCTAGGTACAGGATACTTACTTAAGAGCCGTGACTTTGTGTTGAAATCTACAAATGGTCTGCGTCCATTATAAGTAAAACACAAAAACATTTGCTCACCAAAAACTGTACATACTGCAGTAATTGTAAGCTGGTAGTGAAGTAGATATAGAAACCATTATGTAAAGTATAGTATAAAGCTAAACATGTGTGAAGTGTGTGTATTAAGAGAAAGTGAAGGTGGAGACATTACGTTTTGAAAAGTAAAATATGAAAGGTGTGCAAATTATCATAGATGACAAATCAATGAATATAACACCAAATTGTAAAGATCAGAGTTAGGGCTGCACTTCTCGTCCGCGTCGAAATTTGTTCATTTTCAAACATGTTTTACGATCTTAATACGCAATGTATTGACTTATTTTAAATTGTTTATTAAATAATAATCCATTTTCTACCGCACTGTAGAGCTAGTTTTGGGAATTTGTTTATGCTATGTCTATAATATTTATTTATATATAAGGCTCTGTTGAACATTTTGTTCAAGTTTTTCAGCTGATTCCGTGCATGCATTTAATTCGCTTAAATTCTATATGACAGATCTTTTGATTTGTCAGTGTTAATTATCCATAAGAAATATGCAGGGAGTTTGGCCTATGTGGCAGAAAATGTATTCACTTTTCACAGCTCGCTGTAATAGAACTCCCACCAACCCTTCCAGTTATTTATCGTAAACTTCTTCCGTATTTTTTCGTCTCGTGTTGCACGTGCGTTTGAAGGTGACAATTTTTGCTAGCAGTTAGTGTGATATTATTTGTATGGCGACATATTATAGCTAAGATAAGTTTTCTTCCCTGTGTCCGTGTTTGTCGCGCTCTGTTTCGATTATTGCATATTTATCATGAAACTTTTTATTTACAAAATGGGTACGAAGAAAAAGAGCATAAGTCGCATACCAAGTCGGAAACGCCGCATGGCTCGTATGCGATCCATCGCGAGTGCACTTCAATGGTAAGTGAAACTAACTATCAACGGCGTGTGCTTCTTGAAAGAATTAAAAAAATAATAACATCTTACTATAAAAAAATTCCGTATTGTAGGCCAAATGTTTCTGAAAGTCCTGAGGAATCGGTTGTGGGCGACGGTGGGATGCAGTAAGTACCGCACAGTTATTCTGCTGAAGAAATCATTATGAAATTATAAACAATTTTCACTCGAGCATTATAACTTTTCAGATCACTTGAAATTGCACTAAACTATCAACGCAGTACTGATGAGTTGTTAGTAGAGTTGGCAAATTCGCAACAATCAGAAACTCTAGAGGAAATAGAAGTAGACAATGCCTTGTATTTAGAAGAGTAATTATTCAAACGCATTTTAATTTTTTTCAAATAATATGTGACATTACTTTCAAGATCATCTCAAGTTACACATAGTCAATCAGGTGAATATGAAGAAATCTGTTGTCATACCTCAAAAGATCAAAATACTGATAGGAATGAAATTGAAAATACTACCCCTCTATTACAATTGAACTCTCAATTACCAGAAGAAAAGTAAGTTAGGTATTTTATTTAATCGATTTTTGTTTCATATCTATAATTACAGCTATGCAACAATTAATTCAAAACATTTTGAAGTGTCGGTAGAAGAATTGTGGATGTAAAACATTTTATGAATGAAATTGTATCATTTGAACACCATGGCCTTTTCTCTTGCTCAAATACAAATTTAAAAATTACTTCGAAACTAGGATTGGCTATTTTAGTATGTTCAATATTGAATGTGAGATATGTCTGAGAAAACAAACGGTGACCTCTGAAGAACCAAAAAATGACATATTTGACATAAATAAATCGATGGTAATGGGCACAATTCTTACTGGAGGCAGCTACAATCAAATGGAACAGTATTCTGTTGCGTGTGACATTCCGTGTATGTCATCAAAATTCTTCCAGAAACAGCAATCTGAATTAGGTACAGTGATCCATGAACTAGCATGGAATTCTATTGAGGCAGCGGGTAAAGAAGAGAATCGCGATAAGCAAAGGACATATGGACCCTGATGGCATTCCTTTTATAAAAGTCGTTGCGGATGGTGTTTGGTGTAAGAGGTCTTATAGAACCAATTACGACGCACCTTCCGGAGTGGTAAGATTATTTTTCAATTTGGTCAATATTTATTTTATTGAGCTTAAAATGACAAGTTTGACAGTTAACGACAAAGTAAATATTTTAAACATTTTCTCGTGCAGTATAGATGGCATTTCTCTTTTAAAAACTTTTATCAATTTTTGCATTGTCTCTAAAATTAACACTCTTAGGTCCGTTATATTCTTTTGATATAATTATCTTACAGCTCAATTTATCAATTGATGAATATAACGGGTCTTATTGAATATAATATTAAATTCTACATATTGCAATCAGAAAGGTTTCAGGGTGTTATTATTGGATACGAAACCAAGAAGGTGTTGTTTGTCGGTATTCGGAATACCTATTGTTGCATTTGTGCTCGATCACAAAACAAAGGAATAGAGCCGCAGGATCACAAATGCTTTAAAATTGGAATAAATCATCCACAGGAATGGAAAGCGACATCATTGCTGAAGGATTTCGCAGGAGCATTAACTGCATAATTTGAAATTCGCCTTCGTTGTAGGAGATGGCGACAGAGTGTAGCCCGAAAACTGGTCGAAACCCGCCCTTATAACAACCGTCGGGTCCAAAAATTGAATGCAGCAACCACATCCTTAGAAATGTATGCACAAAGCTGAGGAATTGTGTAAGAGGAGTGTAAGAGATGGAAGTCGCATCAGTAAAACCCTTCGAGACGTTATTAAAAATAACATAAAAAGAATGAGATGTGAAGTGCAAAGTGCGGTTTCGTATGCCTTCAACCTTAAAGGAACTGATGTTGAAAAAGTCACTTGCCTTCAACAGGACATCCTCAACAATCCCTATCACTATCTTGGTCAGCATACGAAATGTAAGGAATATTTTTGCAAAGGAGAGTCTGACTTTTTAAACAATGTACCAGAAATGCAAACTTCGGGATTATTTGAAGATGTTGAAGCTATTTTTATTAATTTGGCCAAAATAGTGAGCACCTACTTTACAATATGAACAACAATGCCGCAGAAACCTACAATTCCATTGTTGCAAAGTATGTAGAAGGCAAGCGTATCAATTATTCTAATAGGAATTCCTACACAATACGCTGTGAAGCAGCTGTTGTGGCATCAAAAAACAATTCGTCAGAGGTAAGCCAAAAACAGTAGATAGGAGTCCGGGAAAGCACTCTAAAAGAATGATAAATTATTTAAAAATCAGATATTGCGACGACGTGCTTTATTTAAAAATTGTAAACAACCGAAACCTTCAAAGAAAATATAACATGAAGATATTGATTATGGGCCAGATGCAAATTATGTACCTCTATCTCCAAAAACTTTCAATGAACAGAAGGAGGAGTATTTAATAATGAATTATAATAAGTCTGCAGATGAGTTGAATGTGATTGAATTAGAAACACGAGAACAACACAATAGTCACAAATGGAAGGAAGAGCGATCAAAAAGGCTCACTGCTTCTTTCTTTGGTCGCATTTGTCGCCAAAAACGAAATACACACTGCTGTTCACTTATAAAATCAATCCTATACTCAGAATTCACGGGAAACAAAGCTACTAACTGGGGGAAGCAAAACGAGGATCGTGCAATTACAAAGTTTGAAGAGCAGTCTGGTCAGAAAGTTAAACCGTGCGGTTTGTTTATTGACAAAGATAAACAATATTTGGCGGCATCACCTAATGGAATTATATCAGAACAGGGTATAGTCAAAGTAAAATGTCCGTACGTAGCACGCGATATGACTCCGTCACAGGCCGTTGACTCAAAAGCTGTCAAATTTGCGACGCTCAACAAAGGAAAATTAATGTTAAAAAAGCAGCATTTATATTACTATCAAATCCAAGAACAATTAATAGTACTAATAATTTAAATTATTTTTTCTACTCCCATGTTTAAAACCCACATTATCGTATAATTTCTTAATTTTGTAATTTTGTGGGTTCGTTGAAAAAGTATAGTATGCAATTTGTTTTATAATCTTTTCTAGATACTCGTTTATTTAATCCTAATCCTCTCTCCGCTACCCTTTGCTCATCTCTCAATAATACTTGTATCTAAAATGCCGTTTATAAAACTTGTAGCATAATATACTATTATACCCAACAAAGATATTAAAAATTTGAATTTAGAAAAGAATATTGAATCCATTATTTATGTATTGGTTGTATTTGTATTTTATTAATAAAACTCTAAACAATTTCCAATACTATTATTTTATTTACTTGGCTAGCTTCAACTCAAATAACTTAATTAGTTATTAATTAATTTATTATTATTATAACTCAAATAGTGATTTGAGTTGGAAACTAGTCAAGTAAATAAAACAAACGGATAACATTAGAAATTGCTTAGAGTTTTATTAATAAAATATAAAAATTTGAAGTTTAAATTTAGATTTTTTTAGTAATATATATTATCAGAAATAGGGAGATGATGTATTTCTGATATTATATACTAAATTAAGCATATCTGGATAACCCGAGCTATTATTATTGGCGCGCAGTAATAAATCATAATTGCTTGAAAACTTCTACGGTTAGGTAAAACCAATAAATTCTAACCAAAATACCATCATTGTGCCGCTCTTGCAGCATATAGACCCATCGGGTCTGAGAACAATAGTTTAATCTGTGTAAACACGTTGCCATCAGCCCAGGTACTGACGAAACGAGAATCATAGCCGTAGATGTGGGTATTATACCAAGATACAAAAATAATGGTATATAATACGTAAGAAGTAAAATTTGTAATGTGATCTACTATACAAATAAAACAAATAACATATAAATAACATATGACATAAATATAAAATAAAATAGTAATGCAGATATCGTCAGTACATTTATTACAATTACAATTAATTTGCGGGGATCGATTTTTAGGCATCAAAAAGTAAATTTAGCTCAATTATAAAATTATGTGGTTGTCATAGAAACTTATCAAAATGAATAGATAAAAGTAACAGGCATAAAAATGTTCATTTAAATAACAAGACATTAGTAGGTAAAATAGGTATATTTAAAAATAACTGACAATACTCACTCATGGTTACAATAAATGGTGTTTAGAGAGTAGAACACTGTTTCAGGCACATTAAGCTTGGTTATTTAACTTTCTTCCTCGTCTGAAATTTCCATTTCGAAATCAGAATCGCTGTCTTGTGTGTTTACTGATATAATAATTGGCTCCAATGTTATCTCTACTAAATTATCCAGTTGCCAACATTTGTCTTCTTCCTTAACGACATGAGATACACAGTTCTTCCATTTTTCAGATGTTACTTTGTTTAATGCATTTTCCAGAAGTTTTTTCACGTCGTCGAGTTTAAAAGTGGTATTGTTACAAGCGACGTCACCTTTTACATGAGCCCAAACCAACTCTATAGGATTCAGCTCACAACTCTATAGGATTCTTTGCCATTTCGTCAATAACATGACGTATATACTTATTAATAATTCTCTTTTCACCATGTCATCCTCAAAAGTTATATTCTTAACAGATAACCAATCTATAATTTCTGCTTTCCTCCAAGCGCTGGTAGGTAAATTTTCGTATCTTCGTGAGTGGTAGCTGGCGTTGTCCATAACTATTATAGATCCTTGGGGTATCAAATCTAACATCTGCTCAAAATATTCTTCAAACACATTAGCATTCATGTCTTCGTGGTAGTCGCCAGTTTTCTTTGATTCGAATTCTAACAAACCACCATCTACAAAGCCATCTTCATTGCCAATATGAGTAATAATTAACCGTGTTCCTTTCCCAGAAGGCGGTCGAAATCCTGTCGATAGCCCTTCTATAAATCCTTGTCGAGCACTCGTAACGGCATTATCATGCCATGTTTTTTTTACGGTATGTCCTGCATTGATCCAGGTTTGATCCAAATAGAATACACTCCTGCCTTCACGCTTATATTTTCTTATTTCCCGAAGATAATTTCTCCTCCATGTAATAATCTCTTGTTTTCAATTAAAACGGATCTTCTATTTATCTTCTCCCAAGTAAACTTCAACTTGCAAAGAAGTTTCCACAGTGTTCTACGACTCATTTGGGGTAGATTTTCATCTTCATTTACTGCTAGTAAAATCTTATCGATTGTAGGAATCTCTTTCCGTAAGTAGAACGAGTGAACCTTTCTACGGACAGAATTCCTCATTGCATCATCTAATTCCATCGGGTGCCGACCAGGAGATGGAAGTGAGTGAAGCACTTGTCCCAATTTTTTTCTTTCCCTCACTAGTTAATAAATGGTGGATTTTGATATTCCCGTCATTGCAGAACATAATCCTACAATATCATCGACACTTTTTGCAGGGTGTTGACATCGAACAGCGTCATGCACATTTAAAATTATAATTTTTCATTAGCAGATAACGCACCACTTTTAACACGTTTTGCTGGTGAAAAGTTTTCCATTTCAAAATTATTTGCACTAACACACAAACAAACAAACAAGCCGATTCATTGCTAATAACAAACTAAACATATTTTTCATTTAGAAAGTATACGAAGCCCTTCGGTCAAACAACTAATTATCTGTAATCTTTCGCAAAATTACAACCCGTCTGCCGTAATGACTGCGCTAACGACCCCACTTTACCTGATGATAGATAATCCAACACACATTTTGACGCTAAAAAATAATTGTTTTAAAATTACTGTATTTAGCTATATCGATTCTTAATTGTAAATTAACAAACCACATAATAGTAAATAATTTTTTTTGAAATATTCCACAGTTTAATAAGATACAAATAGATTCATAACTTTTGTAAAACTCAGTATACGTACCTATATAAAATTAAAATTTAAAATAGACAAATTGAGAAACGACACATTTGTCATTTATCGATTTAGAGTTTAATTTTATATTCAAATACTGTGTTTTACAAAAGTTTTGTATCTATTTATATCTTATTAAACAGTGGAATATTGCTGAATTAAATTATTTACTATGAAAAATAGATTCCACAAAGTAAGGATTGAAACAATGTTAGTACAATAACAATAACAATTGTTAGTAAAATGGTCATATAACTTTAAAAACGTCCAAAGACGCATATTTTATACTGATAGTCGGCGCATCAAAATACATCTAAGTTAAAAAATATCTCACATACCTATACATAACTGTTATAGCATATAAAACACTAATTTAATTTTAAGCGATAAGTGTGCACATCATAGTGAATTTTTCTACACACCCCTAGTGATACGCAAAAGCCAATAAACGCAAAGTAGTGGAACTGCCTCCTTGCTTCCTTATTTTCATCCGCGACTCTCCTGCGAAACTAAGCGAGTGGAACAGTTCAGGCTTAAGTCGAGATCCTAACCCACCATCTCACCGCGGAAAACTCAAACCGCTTCTTCGCGGCTCGTACGCTGGATTTTCGTACTCAAGAGATAGTTTTAATGCAACTCGCTTCTCTCGCCAAATTGTGAAGAACTTCGCGGCTCGTAAGCTGACTTTCATAAATAAAAAAAAAATGATGTCAATGCTTGTTTCGCTTGCCAAATTGTGAAATTCATAGTAGGATCGCTTTCCGCAACCCTAGCCCAGCGCCCTTTCACGTCGATAGAGTTGCCGCTTTGCTCGTACGTTAGCTTTTCTTACTCAAAAAAATTGTTTCATGCAACTTTGATAAAAACAAGGCTTGCTTTGCTTGCCAGATTGTGAAGATCATAGTAGGCGCAGCGCTGTTTCGTGTCGATAGAGCTGTCACTTCGCGGGTTGTACGCTCTTTTCTTACTAAAAATATTGTTTCTATGCTTCTTCGACAAAGACAAGATTCACTTCGCTTGCCAAATTGTGAAGCTCAGAGTAGGGTCGTTTTCCGCAACCCTAGAAATAGTTTTAACGCCGTTCCCCAAAAAAACATCAACTATTTTTTTACTGATGATTAGTACAAAATATTATGATTATGTTTTCTTTCATTCTTAAAACTTTTAAAAGTACGAAATCAGGTTATTTATTTCCTTATTAAAAAGGAAAAAAACAGCAATTTTTTTGTTATTTTTCAATTAGTGCTTAAAACATGCCTTCCTAATGGAATCAAAAATTTGAAAATCCGAAATTCAATTTTATTTTTTAATTTTAGTTTTTTCTGAATGAAAAGAAGTAAAAAATTATTGCGTTTCTACTTCAGTTACTACACAATATTTGCATTATACATTTACAATGATAAATATTAGGATTCGTAGATAGTTCTAATCCTAAATCAAGTTTTATTAATTATTTTGAATAAAATTGCATTGACAAAACATGCAAACCATGAACACATAAACAAAATGCATTTGCTTGGTAGTTTTAAACGCAGAAAGCGCGTTGTTGGTGGGGATAACCACGCGTAATCATAATTTAAGTTAAAGACGACCCTAAAAAGATAATTTTCGGGTGAAATTGAACTTTCTACGCCTAAACCAATTGAAAATTTGCAAAATTACGATTGTTTTTCTTTTTTGATTAATGTTTCTAGCATAAACCGTTGTTAAAATCAAAAATATATACCTTTTATTTTTTTTTTTTAAAAACTTTGTGTACCTCCTGCAGCATTATGGTAGATGCTACATTTCTTGTTTAGGTGCCGTTTTAAAGAGAAAACTGTAAATTGTGGGTTAGCCTTTTTCGATATGTTGTAAATTGCTGATATATAAGACCTTAAAGTTAGGGGACCTCCCTCACGTTTTGAAAAAATTTACCAAGTTTGTCTTTATGGTCTCGTTGAAAATCGCATCCTCTATAAACAAATTCAAAAATTAAATAATAAAAAAAACCGCGTTTAATTCGAACACGTTTTTTTTAAATTCTCGCTTACACCGCTGATAGCTACGAAGGCAGCAATAAAATTCATTATTTTCAAATGGGAAGCCGTAAAATGCTAAAATCCGAAATCAAAAGCAAAATTTTCCGTTTTTTGTGTCTTTTAAGTCGTTTCTCTTTGGAAATTTGACGTCGTCAGGTAGACGGTCCAATGCCGGAAAACGTTTTTGATTCATCACTTCGGTCGTAGAAGCATCAATTATTCTTATACCGGTTTGAACAAAACCTTCACTTTTTGTTGAGTACTGAATAAGATTTTTCCAAACTTTAAAACTTTCCATCGATTAAAAAAATTTTAGAACAGCTTTTCGTTTTAAATCTTAACGTCAAAAAATTTTATTCTGTGAATGAGACTACAGTTCCATTTTAAAACAGTTCGTTTTTACCTGCTACTTTATGTACTTTTTTAAATTAAGCTCTTGTTATTAGTTGGAATAGAATAGAAAGAATTATTTTCGTTTGAACATGACACATTGACTTTTCATTTCTGAAATACGTAAATTTTTGCGGTTGTGTTGGGAATTATAGATTACTTTTGTTCGTTGTATCGGAAATCTAAAACCGTAATAATTTACAAATAGTTTCTTTTCTTTGTTTGCTTCCATTTTAAATAAATTAATGTTTTTCAAGAACACTTTTCTGCAAGTACGTGGGTATATCAAAAAATAATGACTATAGCGTGATATTTAATTTTAATACAGAATCTAAATATAAAATCATATAGAGGGTTATCTGTTTAAAATAATGGAGTACAGCTCTAAACTTAGAAGTTGTGCCACCTAAGATTGAGTTTTTAAGTTACGGCTAACGTCCTTGCGGCAAATATTTGGTATTCTTTTTAGTGACATCTGGAAAACCACGTCAAAGTCGATCAGAAGTTGCAGTTTCATAATATATAACAGTAGGTAGTAATAAACACACAGCAGCGTATCTTAGTCTACTAAGCCAATCATGTAACTAGTCTTTACAACAAACATTATCAATTCTCAGATTTAATTACTTTTAACGCAATTCTGCAAATCAATTTATTGAACACAAATTAAATTGATTATTAGAAAGAATGCAGAATTATTTAAATTTTATTTAGATTAAGTTAGAAATAAAATTATAAAATTTAATAATTGTGAACAACCTAATATTTGTAAAATACAATTAGTTTTAAACCAAATAAAATGTTGCAAAGTGATATATTTTGAATCACAACTTCAAAAGTGCCGCTCGTAAGATACCTGGTTGTGTGTGTATTATGGTGTGACACGTTTAGTATGAATTTTTGATTGCTGGGATCTGGTCACCATGTGAGACATTTAATTAGATGTCCATTTGGAAGCGGTTAGGAAATTAAAGATAAATTCAATAACGGAAGTTTATTAATATTGTTTCCTAATTTTCACATATCTAGTACAGATACATATTCATTATTTAAATAGGTGTGAAAACAATTAGTTTTACCCAATAAGTTTCTTAAAGTAAACACTTCTTGAAAATGTTAAACAATGGTAGTACTGATGTCACCTCAATTAAAGTTATCATTTTATTTTATGCAGTCAAATTTAGTTCGTAATACCTACGTTCAATTCAAATAATTTACTTCTTTTTCAAAATAAACACATAATATTTTGTATTTAATATAAATCATGGGTTTCGTAGCTGGTAGAAAAAAATTGTAATTTTTAAGTTATTAGCACTTGCCAAATGGGCATCTAATTTAATTCAGTGTGTAATTAAATATATCGTTTTAATTTATATAAGGTCAAAGAAGGCTTTTGCAATTACTAATAAGGAATTATACGCTAATTATAAAAATACGTGTATTATAATTACCCATAAAATTCAATAAGTGGTAACCGAATATTACCATTATAGCATCATTTTTATTTTAGCTTTCAATGTACTACTAAAAACTAATTACTTCTAAGCTTAATTTTCCGTGAGATCTGCTGCATCACAGGTTACGAAGTAAGGTGTACTTTCAAAGAACTAAAACAGTGTTTTGTTTATATAATTTCAACAAGTTGGGCAGAGGTTGTTGTTTTATCGGCGTAAAAATGTACGGAATGTTATTAGAAAGTGTCAATCATTATGTTCAGGTACCAGATATTAACGTTGGTATTGTTTTTTCTATAAATATGTTATTTTCATTCAATAGGTCGACTATGGACCTGAAACTTGGACGCAAATATTACAACTTTCAGGTGTCAAAAATACATCATTTGATACTCATCGTGTCTATCCTGATGATACCATGGCAAAACTGGCAGATGCACTTGCAAAAGTAACATCTTCAGATTTCAATGTCTACTTGAAATATTTTGGGCAATGCTTTGTCAAATATTTTTCAAATTTTGGGTAAGCTATCATCAGTTATTCAAACTTTATAATTTTCTGTGTTAGATACGATATTACGATACGTGCTGTTGGACGATACTTTACCGATTTTTTAGAAAACGTTGACAATATTCATACTCAGTTCTGCTTTACATATCCAAAAATGAAAAGTCCAAACATTTACGTGACGGACATTAATGAAAAAGGGTGTGTAATGGTTTATAGAAGTGAAAGATCGGGATTCAATCATTACATTATAGGTATAATCTAAATATACATTTATTTGATTTATAATATCATAGTAACATACAATTCTTTAGGACTTTTGGACCAAATTGCTAAAGACTTTTTGACATTGAAGTAGAGGTAAAAGTAATCGACGAGATCAGTGCAATGGTTGGGGATCGAGTAAATAATGTTATTAAGTTTAAAATCGACTTCGATAACAAGGCATTTGTAAGTACATCAACATTTGCGTTTTTGTTTAAACCAGTACTGGTTATTTAATAAAAGTCTCTTTTCTCATATTTGAGCCTAAAAATTTTTTGGTTTTTGAATCAATTTTGTGCAAGTAGATAAAACCCATTTTAAGTGGGCTAATGTGTCACAAGAAGTTTAAACAAGAATTTTTCGTTTTCGTCATAGAAAAGTGGTATCCAATTTTTTCTTCTTAATATTGTAGTGTCAGATGTTACTTTTTAAAATTACAATTCCTTTGCTTCCTTCTGTTGGCAAAATATGGTTAGAATTTTGCTACGTATTAAGTGTTAACACTAAATGTGGCTTCTCTTTCGGTGTTTCAAATTCATTTTTACTACAAACCAACTGGTCTTTTATATGCCAAAAAATATGGTTAAGTTTTCAAAAATAATATCTACATACTAGGGTTAAATTTATTAACTGCATTTTTATAATGTTTCTGATATGATTTGGATCGTGATTTTTGCTTAATTTTTGGAAATTATCTTATCTTCAACTTATAAAAAAAAGAGAGAGTGCAAATTTTTTTAGTTGTCTTCTCTAATGAACAGGAATAAAGGAAAGATGCCAAATTTAACTCAAACAAATAAATAGGTTACTCAAATTAAATGACTTAATTAAAAAAAACAGCTAGACTATTTAATTACTCGACATACTTTTGTCAATAGAATTGTGGTTGTATAAAGAAGTAAGCGAGATTATTAAATTAATTATACTGGCTTGCGCTATAAACCGGTATATCATAATTGCTATCGTACTGATAACGAAATGATCTTTGATAGCGCGGTTTAATGGACTGTAAAAAATATAACCAAAAAAAAATTGATTCGCGCCCCCTAATCCCAGTACATGAATTCACTGTTATGCGTCAGGGAGAGAAAAGGTTTACATTTGTCTGTTCATATGTCTTGTTACACATGGTGTCCATATTGAGTTGGTGTCAGATCTTTCTACTGAAATTTTTCTTCACGCTTTGACAAGATTTTTATCACGTCGAGGACCAATAAGTGTACTCTATTCTGATTGTGGAACCAATTTTGTTGGTGCGAAGTCGTACCTTAATTCATTATACCAATTACTCAATTCACGTGATTATCAGGATAAGTTCGGGACGTCCTTACAAGAATTCCATTCGATACGCAATTCTTGTAAGCATTGCTAAAAAAGGGCTGCATTTCATGCCAAATGTAACGCGGTTAAATTCAAATAATTGTAAGGGTTCGTCTTTGTGGAAACGATAGAAAATGCGTTGGAATCTTCGAAAATCTTCGCGAACTAAAATTCTTAAGTACATTTCTCTTATATCAGCGGTTATTGCGAATGGAAATAAACGAAAATTCAGAATGATACGGAATAAATCGGATTGCAAATTGGTACCCGTATGCAACAAATCATTAAGAGAATAACCGGAGTCGGTTTTCATGCTAGCATCGAGAACCATACGAAGTTTAGTAGTAGGTTTATCTTCTCGCACGACGACATGATGAGGTATTACGTATTGCGTTTTAGAAGAATTCACTTCAGTAACTGGGGATATATAACCTTTTTCTAAGTAATCAAAAATATTTTGTCGTATTGAAATTTAATTTCTGGGGTGGTCATCAGACGGCGTTCTAACGAAATAAATCTACGTTCAGCACTAATTAAAGAATCCCCAAGAAAGTTAGGGTCGCGACAAAACGGAAAAGTCACTATATAGCGCCCTTCGGGACGTCTTGTAGTGGTGTCTGTGTAAATGTTCTCGCATTCTTGCTCATCGGGTGACAATAATTTAGCAGTAGGGGTTTCTTCCAACTCGAAAAAGCGACTAAGACCAAGTGTTTCATTACAGTAAATGCTGCAGTACGCACTACAATCGTTAACCATTGAATTGCGAAGAATAGGAGCCGTTCCCACTACTAAATATCCTAACAAAGTTTCTATAGCAATAGGTTCAGATGAAGAACGCGAGATTTTGTCGTTAAGTAATATGCGTGAAAAACATCACAACCCAATATAATGTCAATTTCACCTGGTACGTGATAGCTTTCGTCAGCGAGAGGAATGTTTTTTAAGTACTCTAGCGCGGAGGTGTCTATAAATGCGGTTGGTAATTTGTTCGTAATGCGCCGAACAACATATGGCTATCTTTTTTCGTCAGAAGCAAGTTGACGATTTACAATTTCGCAGACTGTGTTTATTACTTAAACAATTAATGCACAATCCTTTAGCCTTTGTGAAATTGTATCTATCGCGCGGTTCCAATTTACAAAATTTTGGACATTGATACATGTGATTGTGTGTAATTCCTTCACAATAAACGCATTTAGTGCTAACATTTTTGTTTGAAACGTTTATGAATGTTTTAAAATGATTTCGGCTATTCGATTGCGGTAAATGTTTAGTAGATAACTGCGATTGCTTTGAATAGCAATTTGAACGATTTAATATGCGGGATTGTTGACGAACAAATTCTATTAATTTTGCGCTATTAAATAAATCTTTATCATCGCGAACGTACATCTCAAAAGACCTTACTGTATCAGCATCTAACCTTCTTAACCCTATATGAACAAAAATAAATTCTACCATGTTATCAATATTCATTTGTTTAAGAGCGGCGGTAATAGTAGAATATTTATCAACAAAGGCATCCAAATTAGATGAATTGGGATTAGTTACAGGACTTATTGAGAGTAATTGATCAACGTATGACGCAGCGAGAACGCGTTTATCATTGTATTTTTACACAATGCGGTCCATAAGACCTCATAATTATCTCCGATGGGCATGATCCCTTTACAAATGTTACGAGCCTTACCAGTTAGTCTGCCCACTAAGTATTGAACTTTCTCTGTCTGACTAAGATCATGATTCTCGTGAATAATTGATTTAAAAGTTTCATAGAAAATGGGCCAGTTTTCAATTTCTCCGTCAAACGAACTTAGTTCTAAACGAGGTAGTTTGGGAGTATTTTTCAAAACTAGCGGAAGAGTCAATTTCTTTTTTGTCGGTGTTTTTAGCGTTGAAAGATTATGCTGAAAGTGTTTAATTTTGGAATATAAATCTTCAAATGTGTTTAATGGTGAATAATCAGGAGGCGTGTTGGGGCGAATAGCTAAATCTAAATCAATTTTTTCATCTAAACATGCTATGTAATCAGAGCGGATAATATCTATGGAAGCGGTATTAAATAGAAATAAGTTAGAAGATTCGTCGTCTTGCGGCGATGAAGACATTTCGTCTAAAATTTGTTCAGCGCGTTTTAAATACGAAGACATTTTTGCCAAGCACTTTCTAATTTGCAGTTCAATGTGATCGTTATCACGTAAACCGCCTATATCCATATTGGTTCAAATCCTTTAATTCGATTACCAAAATGGCCTAACAAATACATGGTAAGGAACAGGTCTATTAATATTGAAATGTACAGTTTAATAAACTGCAAAACTAACCAAATCCATGTACTCGAACCGCGGTAGCAAATTAGGCCAAACCAATCTTTGACCGCAAGAAAAAAGTAATAAAAGGCTACGTGGAGGAACCTAGACGCAATCCGTTTTATGCACCAAGTTAAATTGATTTTGAATGACCTACTGCACAGTATAATCAGCCGTTTTGTTTCACATATAAAGAATAACAATCTAAATTAAATGCCTTTTTCAGTTATTACACAAAAAAACAAGGCGTTGCACGTCTAGTTTAAATTATGCCTCACGCAATTCTCTCACCACACCTCGAGAGAGATAAAGAGAATAGAAAAAGTCTTCCGGTAGCAATACTAGCGATTTGAACTTTGAAGATGAGTTGAGATGACAGTTGTAATATTTATAAGGAATTTTTACTCACAACCACCCTTACATTAATATTATGATTATTTTATCCTAAATCTGGGACAGCAAAACCACAGTAAAATGTTATCAATGTGTTTCTCTCCAACACTAATTTTTAAATAAAGATTTAAGCGTGTATTCCTACGAGAAAAGAAATATGATCGCGTACGTGATATCAACTTTTCAACTCAATTAGCTTTTAACTCAAGTTAATGTTCGGAGTAGGCAACTTAACTTGCATGACTACCTTTAAAGTTATTCATATGTTTATACCGTGTGTCTACTTAAGTTGGCAACATATGGGAAACTTTATTATTATTAATTTTACGAAAAAAAGTTATTCCTTATAAAAAATTCTGCATGATCTAGAATATAAAATACAATCAACAAATATTAAATTTTGCAATCGTATACAAGGTTTGTCAAAATATAAATTTCACTCACGAGTAAGGTACCTTTACTTGTGAAAAATATCGAAAACTGTAATTATGAAAAGTTGTTCGGAATAAAAAACAATGTTGTAATATGCAATTACACCCTGCTACTTAAAAAAAAATTTTTTTACAAATGTTTCTCAATTAAGTGATACCGAACATTTCACCATTTTTATTTATTACAAACATGATAACCTGTCCGTTCCGTTTAAGAAAGTAATAAGCAAATTCCCACAAAACTAAATTTATTTATAAAAATCTCATTAATACACTATTAAAATAAAAATAGGTTCAAGTACATATTGAGATCCATCCTAACTTAATTTATTTTTTACTCCGTTCTAAAGTTATTAACTGATGACTAATATTAAAATGATACATTTTTTTTATAAATTTTATTACATGTTTTCAATAATTAATAATAAACAGTAATCTCTTATTTTTTATTGAACACTTGATAACATTCCAATTAATTAAAATATGTCTTGTAACATTTTAGCGATGCATTTAAATGAATAATGCCATAATAAATTATTTTGTTGAAATAGTTTTCACGAACATTATTGGCTTCTTTAATTCACTAATGCCTCTACATACCCGCCTTCTCTGTCAATACAGGTAATTGTTCTATCACAAAAGTTTTGCAATACTCTTCTAACCATAGCCGGAGTAATACTCCAAACCGATTCTGCAATGATTCTTATTAAAGAACAACATTATTTAAAGGTTTTTTAAAAAACTTCTTTTTTTAGGTTACCCCAAAAAAAAAAATCGACTGGCGTCAAATCTAGAGAACGAGGTGGCCAAAAATTTCTGAGAACCGATGTATAACTCTTCCGTTAAAACGATTTTCAAGGTATTGCCTTACATCTAACCTACTGTGGCATGGGGCACCATCCTGTTGGAACCGTATTTGTTGACGTTGAAGGAGGGAAACGTTATCAAGAAGATCGTCTAATTCATTCTCTAAAAAGAGTAAATAACGGTCCGCATTCAAAGATTCATGAAAAAATAAGGTCCAACTATTTTATTTCCATAAATTCCACACCACACATTTGTATTGAATGCATACTGGTCTCGAGTTTTGATGGTAAAATTTGGATTCGTATCACTCCACCAACGGCAGTTTTGGGTAGAGACTGTTCCATTTGATGTAAATGTTGCTTCGTCCGAAAAAACAATATGTCTTCCCATAAATGGGTTATCTTCTAACATTTTTTGGATATCACAACAGAGATCAAAGCGTCTATCATGATCGCCCGGTCTTAACGTATGAATAAATTGGGGCTTGTATGGGTGCAACTTGTTCCTTTTTAAAATTTTTGAAACCGTATCTTTGTTAATAGGATTTGGCATCAAAGCTGCCCTTGTTCGCAAGGATTTCTTAGAATGTTCGATTTCTGAGAGCATTATTTCAAATTCCATGTCATCACTGACAACCCGTATTTTTTTTTTTTTTTTTTTTTTTTTTTTTTTTTCGAATTTACAAAAACAATTTTCCAAATTTCCAAAAGCACTGGTTTTGTGACCATTTCTTTATGATGCTAATTTTTTAAAAAATTGCTCTAAAATATCAACCCTGCAATCAATTTAAAACATTTAGAAAATGATTTTCATCTGAGTCTCCATCTAACAGAATAAAAAAAAAATGGTTGGTTGCTATTTCAAAAAATGTAACTTTATGCTGCCCAGTGAAAAATAAACACCTTGTATAGAAATGAGTACAGTACTAAATACTTTATGCTGACATTTATATAAGAGCACTAGAAACCGAGGCCAGAGTAATGGTGAACCCAGCATAATACACATAAAGCAAATGTGATTTTTTATATAAATTTTATGTTGTTTGAGAAATAATAAATCAAATAGCTGATAATTTGGGCAGAGTAATTATTATTTTTCTAATCACTTCTAGATTGAAAATCAAATTCGTAAACGCCAACTACAACTTCTGAAACCATTAAAACCTCTTCCGTGTCGTGAAGTGCTGAATCTATTTCCATTTGGAATACTGATTGATTCCTCACTAGAAATTATAGGATTGGGTATTAAAATAGTTGAAACTATTGGAGAGTTTCAACTAATGGGAACCAAGTTAGCCACAAATTTCAAATTAAGAAGGCCAAAGGAATCACTTTAGAATGGTCAAACGTTGTACTAGAAGAGTTAATGTTTCTATTTTTTTAACCTGTAATTGTTCTAGTTAATAAATTTACGAATGGTACAGTTTGAAATTGAACTAATAAGGGAAGATCATCAACCCACTAACGAAAAGGAGAAATCATTCCAGTAAAGAATATTCTATTCAAGGGACAAATGAAACACATTGAAGATATCAACATAATTATATACTTATGCAGCCCAGTGTAAGATTCGTAATTATATAATTGTTATTAAAAATAATGTTTTAGCGTAAACGGATTAGAGGAGCTGGGGGAACTGGGTATATTTTTAAACGATTTGAATCACCATGGTTTAAGTAGAGAAATGGTATTTGGGGATGGCAACATAACTCAAAGTAAGTTTATTAGTACTAAAAGTAATAGATTTTCATATTTTCTTATAGATTGGAAGTATTATTTGATGAAGCTGAAAACAAATCGGTTGAGTTGGAGTCAAATTATGACTTGTTAGAAACGTGGAAGAAAAGAAGTGACGAATTACTGTACTCGATGCTTCCGAAATCAGTTGCCGAACGTATGCGTAGCGGAAATTCACTAACAAGTACTTGCGAAGTAACAAAATTTACTAGAAAAATGTACAGAATTAATATACGTACATTTTGTAGACGTTTGAAAATCTTTCGATATTATTTTGCGAACTACTGGATCTGCAATCGTCTACAGTTCAAGAAACCATTTCCGTTCTTGACTGCATGAATACGGTTTTTCGTGCTTTGACAATTTGATGGATAAGTTTCAAGTGTATAAAGTGGAAACTGTCGGATGTATATACATGGTAGCTGGAGGAGCACCTGAACGTACAGAATTACATGCTGAGAGACTAGCTGATCTTGCGCTTTGCATGGTAGTAGAAGTTGAAAAGCTTACATTTTCACTTTCAGATAAAAAAAAAGTTGAAATAAAAGTTGGTAAATCTACAATAATGTACATTACAAACTCACACTTTGCACTATACGTTTAGGTATACACTCTGGATCTGGAGTAGCAGGAGTCGTAGGTTTAAAAATGCCCAGGTATTGTTTTTTTGGTGATACCATTAATACAGCATCAAGAATGCAATCTACAAGTAAAGTGCGTTTAAATTCTGTATTATATATACGTACTTAAGGTTGAAATTTACACATTTTCAGCCTGGTAACGTAAACATCTCCAAGAGTACAAAAAAATTTCTGCCTGAATCGAAATATAATTTTGAATTTCGAGGTATGATACCAGTAAAGGTAAAATTTTTAAAAAAATTTTTTGTTTTAAGTTTTTAAATATATATTTAATTATTACAGGGAAAGGGACAAATGGAAACTTTTTTTATTACTGCAAAAGAATGAAGTAGTTTTTTATGGAAAGCACTAGAAGTTATTTTAGTAGAATTTTAGTACTGCATGTACATCAATGTAGAGAATATTTCTATATTTTAACGTTGAAATAGTTTTCTCAACTAATAAATGTAACATCGTTTCACTGCAAAATATGACGAGGGTTTACGTTTCCGGCGATTCCGGCAGTGGTAATTAAGGTGTTTTGTATTCACTTGAATATTTCATTTATAATTGATTGTATAAAAACAATTAATTTGTTTGTTAGATCCTTCAAGTTTCTGATTATTGTGGAAATGTTAGTTGTTATTAAAACTCTATAAGTAAATATTATGGTTTCTCAAAATAAATAATTTGTAGAAATCTGTAGTATGTAAGAATGCCAGTTGTAAATTATTCGAGGCCATCAGTGTACGGTAGCTCGAACGCAAAAACCACTAGAAATAGCTACAATAGGGTAATTCCGGATCTTTTTTGTTTTTACAAATTAGCTTTATTTTGCATGAAAAATACAAATTAGAAACATTTTGAGCAATTCTAATGATATCTATTGCTAAAAATTTAAACTCTGTTCACATTTTTTTACAAAAAAATAAAACAAGAAATTGCAATATAGTCCAGCTCTCCCTGAATATAAGGGTTAGTTGAACCACTATATATGGTGTAGTTGGACCATACAAGGACAGATGGACCGTATTATAAAATCACAAAAAATAACTTAAAAGAATAATTCTATACAAGTTACAAACAATAATTGTATGTGATCCTAAACTTTTGCATACATGTCGCGAAGTGAATAGGTTGTGTTTGAGTTTGTGCTAAGAATAAAAGCAATTGTTAATACAGTCATTACACCTATTATCTAAAATAGGTAAAGTGTTTAAAAACATTATAACAATACCAACATGGTTTTTACACAATCACAAATAAAAGACATTCAAAGTATGCTGGATAAATCTATTAAGTCGTTAGGTTCTGATACTATGTTCGTGACCTTAATGGCAGATACCGTTGCAAAAATTGTTGAAGATAAACTTCAAAAAGTATTTATTGAACAAAATGCTATTATAAAAAAATTACAACAACAAACTAATTTGTTAACGTTACAAAATGATCAACTTATCAAAGAAAATGATAAACTAAAATTCGATCTTGAAGATTTTCAGCAACATGGTCGCCGTAACAACTTAAGAGTATTTGGCATTGAACAAAAATTAAATGGGAACATAGATAAATTAGTTGTAGATATGTTTAAACAAAAATTAGACGTAGATCTAAGTGTTAATTCTATTGAAGATTCTTATCAAATTGGTAAAGAAAACAGCAGAGGCCGACATATTCTTATTAGGTTTATCGTGATAAGCGGAAAGTTTTTGACAAAAAAAAGCTATTAAAGGGTACCGGAATAAGAATTGCCGAAGATTTAATTCAACCTCGATTACAAGTGTATAAAGCGGCTCAAGATAAATTCAAAAAAGAAAATGTATGGACTTTAAACGGAGCGATATGGATTATGAATGGTAATAAGAAATGTGTTATCCAATCTATGTCTGATTTGTCTCAAATGGTGTAATATTTATATAAACATGTAAAATTTCTTAGCACACTTTTCCTATATTTACGTGCGAAGTCAAATAATACCAACTATGCAATCTGGTTTTTCAAAAAGTCACAGCACTGCAACGGCTTTATTAAAATTAACCAATGATATTGTAACAGTATGGGATTCTGGTAAAATAACAGCTCTGGTTTCTCTTGACTTCAGTAAGGCTTTTGATACTGTCAACCATTCGTTACTCTGTCATAAATTAAAATTTCAATTTTGATAATTCTACAGTCAATTTCATCTCTTCTTATCTAAAAGATCGCTCACAGTGTGTTAGTCTAGACAGGTCATACTCCAATCCGTTACCTATTGTTTCCGGTGTCCCCAAAGGTTCTATTCTTGGACCCATGCTGTTCTCTATTTACACGTCGGATTTCTGTAAACAACTAAATTATTAAAAGTTTGATTGAAGTACACCTTATCCTAAAGAAATTTTATTTCAAACATTTATGTACGGGACGACCAGTTTCGACAAAAAAACATTATTGTCATTATCAAGTATCTACAATTAAGAAAACAAAGTAATTAAAAGTAAAATGGAGCAACTACGACTCACCAAACAAATATTTTACACAAAATTAATGTAAATACTTGTATTGAATATTTTATTTTATATTTAAATTTTAAGAAAGAGCACGTCAATTGTGACATGCTCGACATTTTGTTAAGTTGTAAGTAAAATAGAAAAAACCCAAAAGAACAATGTTCGACCACGTTTGAAGGAATTGGAAAGTAGTAGAGCCATCTATCTAACTCGATAACAGTAACCTTTAACCAAGAGTGACATCTATTTATTCATTAAAGAGCGAAACTTGAATAAATATTATTTACTGTGCTTATTTAGAAAAGATATGTTTCAAGAATTCTAAATGTGGAAAGTCAGTTTGAACATTTAAGAGATTGTTAGAATCCCTGGACATGTTCTCAATGATGAAAACTTTTTCTAAATTTTGTATTATTCTGTTATTATTCGTAATATGTAAAAATTGGCTATTTTCGCTAACACTAAAATTATGATTTGTTTCTAAAACATGTTTAGCAAAATTCGAGCAGGTATGTTTGTTTAAACGAATACATCTGTAATGTTCCTTAAATCTAATTTGAAACGATCTTAAAGTAGATCCTACATAAAATTTAGTGCAAGTGTCACAATACAACTTATACATGCCTTTTAAATTATGTTTTTCAGTTTTATTTTTGTTGTTCTTAATGGAATTAATTGGATTGATAGTTTTAAAAGCAAATCGTAAGTTGAATTTTTGAATAACTCATTAAATTTGATGAAAAATTTATTATGAAAAGTAAATGTAGTAAAAATTTTTTTAATGGGTTCAATACTGGGATTGTTAGAATTAATTAAAGTTGAATTGCTTCGTAAGATTTTATTCTTTATAAGTTTTAAGATTAAGGAATCCTTATAACCATTTGTGACTGCAAGAATTCTAATAGTATTTAATTCTAAAAAGAAGTTATTGCCAGACAAAGGTACAGTTAGAAATCTGTGTAACAAGGAATGGAAGGCTGCTAATTTATGAGATCATGGGTGGTTGGAATTTGAATGTATTAAAGTGTCAGAGAAAGTGGGTTTTCTGTAAATTTGGAAATTTATTTGATTGTTATTGTTATTGTTATTCGTTTGGTGAGTCGTAGTTGCTCCATTTTACTTTTAATTACTTTGTTTTCTTAATTGTAGAGACTTGATAATGACAATAATGTTTTTTTGTCGAAACCGGTCGTCCCGTACATAAATGTTTGAAATAAAATTTCCTTAGGATAAGGTATACTTAAATCAGACTTTTAATTATATAATCCTAAGCACAACTTAACTCAATTATTTCGTTAACTAAATTATTGTTCCTATCATCTATATGCTGATGACACCCAAATATATATATTTTTTGATCCTAGTTACCACAAAGTGGAAGTACAAAAACTCAATTCTGACATTAATAAGTTTGCCAATTTTGCTGTTCTACATTCTCTACAATTAAATTCTAGTAAATCAGTGTATATGCTAGTTGGTTCTAAAAAATCTGTCGTTTTCTTACCACGAAGTAATAAAGTTAAAATTCTTGGCATTATGATATATAGCGAACTAAAATATGAAGAATATCTATCAACTGTATTGAAAAAGACTTATACTACCTTAAGATTACTATGGTCTAATAAAGCATTATTCAATAAAAACCTAAAAAAGTTTCTATGCGAATCATTGGTCTTATCTCACTGCAATTACTGTGATACCTTGTTGCATTATAGTCTAAATAAATATCTATCGGACAAACTTCAAAGAATTCAAAATGCGTGTGTGCGCTTTATTGTTGGTCTTAAAAAGTATGATCATGTAACACATCATTTAAACAATTTAGGATGGTTAAATATGACTAACAAACGCTTTCTACATTTTGCTTGTCTTCTGTTTAAGGTTTATAACTACAAAATACCTGTATATCTATATGAAAAACTTAAAGATAAGGAATTTAAGCACAGACGAGACACTCTACAGAGGATGTTATTGCATGTTCCAAGGTTTAAAAGAATGCAATTTAAAAATACTTTCACATATAGAGCTATAAAAGTTTTTAATCAACATAATAATATTTTTTTGTTAAATCGGTTTGCTTCTCTTAAAAATCTTCCATTTGTGACTATCTTATTCAAAAACAACATGGGCATGGTTAAATATCATATTTCTCTTTTATATCATTTTAAGACATATTTGTATATGAAGCTGCATGTATTGTTTTATTATTTAATATATTTTGTGGTTGGATACAATGCTTTTATTTTTATTTTTATTTATTTATTTATTCGGTTTACAAGTTCAATGAATTTTATTTATTTATAAACTTATTAACTTGTATTAGATATTAGTGTCTTTCATGTATTTCTTTTGTTTATTTTTTCTGTAAAACAGCATTTTTACTGAACTTTCCCTAATAAAACAATTATTATTATTATTATTATTATTTGCAGAAGCTGCGTTTTTACCACATCTATTGCACATATTTTCGTAATTTTCTCTACAACAAAGGCAATAATATTCTTCTCAGTCTTTTGGCGTTTCGCTGTCATCTTTCAAATATACTTCTCCTTCTGATTCAGAAGTACTACTGGATGGTACCTTATTCTTTTAGTACCTAGTCTATTTCTTGTGTTTTTTTTTGTTTTCTGTGTGTTTTTATTCTCTAGTTTTATTTTTTCTAATTGTATCTCTGGGTGTTTTGCTTGTAGTAACGTGCTTGGGATATATTTCGAGCTAGTGCCCCGTCTCGCTTTTTTCACATTAATTATTTTTTGGCATTTGTAGGTATTAGACTTATTACATCCACTAGTTTTCATGGAGTTATGTCTTTATTATCTTTTCGGTTTAGACCACTTAGCGATACTGCTATATTTTTGTTTTGTAGTGATGAAGACCAAGAAGAATGTACCAAATTGTCACTAGTTGAATGTGATTCCCATTGTGAACATCCTGGTTGATCAGAAAACATTTACATATCATTGGTTGTCATTGCGTTAGATGTAGGAACGTGTGTGTTCTCTGTCGATGTCATTGGTAATCTGAAAATAAGCAAAAAAGGTTTACATTACCTAATAATACCTACCTAAAATAAAAAACCAAGCTTATTTTGGCCGACATTTGTTAATTGGTGATCGGTTTCAGATATAAAAGCATAATCTGGAATAGCTTTGGGTGAAAAGGGAATAATTCCAATAACTCGGAAACCAGCTATTGTATTTTTTGCTGTAGTTGCTTTACCCCATGATTCTGCCAAAAGCTGACTAAATTGAAGCTTTCCAATTTTTCGGTTCGTGTTGATTTTTAAAAAATAATTACAAGCTGCATAATAATGTGCTTTAAGCGATTTAAAAACTGCTCTGTCAAGAGGCTGTAAATAGTGGGTTGTGTGGGGTGGAAGGCATGGCATAATTATTTCATTTTCTTTGTCAAATTCAAGTATCTCGCAAAGATTGCAACGGGACCTTTTTGAACGGTTTTCTAGGCATAAAATGATATTTCAGTCAGTTAAAGAATATCTCAGTGTTTGAGACATACAAACAACCGAGCTCGGTGGCATACCTGATGAGAATTCATCTTTTAGATTTTTGCCTTTATAAATGCAATAAGGAGGAAGAAAGGTGCCCTTACCATTACAGCCAGCTATTACGCTTATTGTTTCTCCTTTCTCTCCCGACGTAATTGACGTCACCAATCTGCTGCTTTTTACTGCGATAACTTCCCTATCCTATTGTTGAGCTGCAAGCTAGTCTCGTCAATATTAAATATATTACCCGGTTTATCAAAGAGCTGATTCTTGCTAAGTACAGTTTCTAATATATCGTAGTATTTTTTTACAGTGTCTCTACACAATGCATTTGAGCAATTTACTGATACACGTTCAGCTATTCTTATGCTTAAAACTGGATGACGGCTTAGGAAAAGATGTAATCAGTCGTAACCTGCCAAAACGGTGCTTTAGCTTTAATTATTGAGAAAGTGCAAATCCCATTTGCCGCACATCTTTCGGAGTTGGAGCAAAACCAAAATTTTGCAGCTTTTTTATGTGCTACCAAATTTGCTTTATATTCACACCCTACAGTAGACGAAGGTTCTAATGATCCTGTTTTTTAGGTTTCTGGATTTATTTCTTCTAATTAAAGTAGTCTTCGGGATATTAAAATATTTGGCTGCACATTAACCCCCATTATTGTTTTTGCGTCTATAACCTCTATTGCATTTTTGGGGTCTTCTCAGGACCATGTTGCCCTTTGTGAGCTTAGTTAAAATATATACGAAGGTTTATGTTATAATATTTGCATTTGATCAGACTCGCTTCTTCAAAATTGATTACACATGTTTTTCGCCACTTGTAAATACGTAAACTAATGCAACCTCTGACAAAAACAACGTGTACAGATCAGGACTATCCGGTTGTAACTGATGATCATGGTCTAGTGAGAGAATTAAAATATGCGCCCTTTGTTACTCAGGAGCCGAAATACCAGAGTGTTCCATCTCAGGCGGTGGTTCATCTCTCCCCGAATTATCCTATATCAACGTATTGTAAGCTTGCTTCATAAGCAACTAATAAATAATTGATTTGCAAAATCTGTAGCATGTAGCAAGATCACTATGAAAATCGTAATTTCAACCCAGAACGTTATAAAGTTAAAAAACAGAAACCGTTTAACGATTGTTTTAATTTCTTTTCTGAAGAGATATTCTTTGAGTGAGCAATCCGGAGCACAATACAAAATGAATAAGCAATGAAACCTGAAAGAAATGGTATCCAGTGGAATCTAAGGTGACAACAACTAACGAAAAAAACATTCAGGGTATTGAGACACACACGTTTGATTTCATTCCTGTATACGCCGTTTGAATTGAGATTTTAAAATTTCAATAATACAAAATGGACACAAAGCATTCAATAATGAACTACAAAATAAATAAGCAAGTAAGTACGGCTTGAAGTCATCTATGCCTAGCAAATGACTAAAAAATTGAAATGATTGGTTTTGTCACAAAATTAAATTTGGTCTTCATATCTAATAGTTTTCTTTCATTACGGAAACTACTAAAATACTTATTTTATTGTTTATTTTAAAAAAACCTAAATAACCAAACAGTTTCGGTCAAAATTATAACCAATAAATAAAAAGAAATTAAATAGTTCCAACATAAATAGCGCTCGAAAAGTATTGACTAGTTTTGGAGAACAAATTAACAATATGTGTTAGTAAAACCTTTTAACAGTAACAACCGTCTTCCGTGTTTCCTAAAATCCAACTAATAAACCTATTCACTCGTGTGTAAACGCCTGGAAAATTTGGTTTGGCACACCCTTCACCCCAAGAAACAACACCTAAAAAAGGCAGCAATAGTTAAATAAATACACATAAATTATTTTATTACATACCAACGATAACATGATGACTGCCATTAAGAACATGCAATGGTCCACCACTATCACCCTATAATTATTTATTAGTATCAATAAATTAGAAATAATCGGTTACAAATTTTTACCTGACAGGAATCTTTAGTTCCTTGAGGAAATCCGGCACAAAGCATTTTATCGGTCACTCTGTCTCCATACCCTGTTCTTCTACAATCTTCGTGAGACAAAATCGGAACGCGCACCTCCCTCAACTTATTCGAAACGCTTCCTCCAGAAGAGATTGCACCCCAACCAGTAACTATACCTATTTGGCCTGAATAACTTTTTCCAATGGCTGGAAGGCATACTGGTTTGAGAATTCCATCAAAACTAAGAGGGTATTCCACTTGAAGTAATGCTATATCGTTATTATACGACGCTCCAATGCCGTAAGCACCGTGTTTTATAATCCTAATAATTCTTCTAAAGAAAGTTTGCGTATCTGTAGTTGTAGAACGATCATGATCTAAAAATACTGCTAAAAGTTTTTCCTTCGTTACGCTAAAATAAGAATTTTATGGTATGAATCGCAAATGTTAAGTTAAACATTACCCGTTAACACAATGTCCAGCGCTTAACAAATATTTAGTATTTATAACAGAAGCTCCACAATAAAAGCGGTTGTTATTCATTAAAACTACCATCCAGGGATATTCATTGACTTGAGTTTCTACTCCTCCCACGATTCTGTTGTGTTGGTAGGTAATACCGCAAGCTAAAACAAGGCTACATCCTTAGCTAAAGTGGATTTTGTTGAGAAAAATAATATTCTTCTCATTTAGATTTTAGAATAATAGAAATACATTAGTTGAATAATGAAACACTATGTTTCGACATAATAATTAATGGCAACGGGGTATAGCAGAGAGTATTTTAGGGTCACTTTTATTTAATATATTTACTGCAGGTTTTGACAAAATACTTTCAAAACATTGCAAAATTTATACGAAGCGATTGAGAAAAATAATCCAAAATCTCCAGAGAATGGGTACAGTGTCGGATGAAAAGTTTTGTTGTCGTCATTCGACCTAGGTTGCCATTTTAAAAATTCAAAATGGCAGCCGTACACCATTTATTGTCCTAGAATTTCATAATTCTCTCTTTATCCGTTTCAAAGATAGTCCCTTGGGGCGAGACTTTTCAGCAACCTTGTATTATATTATCGATTTTATTATAGAAACCATGGTCAAAGAAAACAAGTCTCGTGTATCTTGAGTCTGCTTTTTTGTTCAATAAATACAAGTTCATTTTCTTATTCTTAGTAATGTTTAAAAATAAATTGGTATAATAGAAAAGATCTACAATACAACCAGTAACGTTCGTTTTTTTATGATACCTTTCATTAAGGACTTTATTCGAAGTTTGGCATTAGCATTGATTTTTTCTTCAATGAAGATAAAATTGACCAAAAAATAGTACTCACGTGATACGCATTATCTGTCAAATTTAATTTTTTTAAAAAAATCCAACGTTATTGTAACAAGTTATTAGAAAAAGCGTTTTTAAATGCATTTTTTAGTAGCCTAAAATAATTTACATTTTTTACCCATTTTTTGTAAATTGCAGCACTGTGAAAAGAAAATTTAATTAATCCTTGATAAAACTTTTATAATATGTTACTCAAGGCATATTTTCTTTAAAACATATTTAATAATTTAAATTTTTTTCTACAAAATTCAAATCAGGCCCTTAAAATTTGATCACATGTGATACAAAAGGTTTATTTTCTTCATATTTTTGAAAAAAATCAAAAGCACATGGAAATGTAATTGTAAATTTTTTAAATATTCAAACACTAAAGTAGTTTGTTGTTAAAAATTAAAAAAGTAGTGTAAAGATAATATTTTTAAAACTTTGACTCTTTTCAACTAAACTATTATTTTTAGACACAATTCCTTTTTCAGAAATATATTTTATGTTTATTTTGAGAGTATTTTGAGAAAAAAACAACTAACTTTTTAGAAAACAAATTAAAAATTGACAGATACATTACTTGAACATGCCAAAGTCAAATTACGAATAAAACCATTAATTAAAAAATCATGTGATGCGAACTTCACTAGTCACATTGTATGTACAATGTGGTGCATTGAAAACCTGTTTTGCTGATTGCTTCCTTCCCTATTGACTGCGTAAAATGTATCTTTATAAATTACACAACAAAATTGTGTAAATTAATATTCAAAATTCCATGTTTTGTCAATATCTAAACCCCAACTTGTCAAAAAGGTGAAATTGTTTCAGAACTCCCTACTTCCATAAAAGATAAGCAGTAAAAAGCAAATTTATTATTACTTACTGCATCGACGGCATCCTTTAGAGGAAGCATTTTCCAAAAAGTTTGATGGACCCACGTTAACAGCTTGAACAGGCTTCTCAGTGGGTTTTAATCCTACTGCTTGCAACAACCAATCTACGACAGCATTACCACGATCAGGATCGATTATAATGGGTTCTGGAGGTGAAACTCCTGGTGGATAAGTCGATGTAGTCAGCGTAGGTTTGATTTCCACAACATTTCCTGATGAGTTAATTTCTTCTTCTTGTTGTAATCCTTCGCTATAAATTGGTAATTTTGAAGGCCCAGCAGGAAATGCAGTAGTTTTTTGAGTCCGACGAGGTCGCTTTGTACTTTTTGTTGTGTAATGTGGTTTTGTGTAGCCCGGTGGTATTCCAGCTTCAAATTCGACTTGTTCCGTAGTAGGTGGATTTCGAGGAGGTTTAGGGTTCAGTAAGCTATTGTCGTTTGGGTTTACTAAAATTTTTGATTCCGAATTATCTTCATCCTGCTGTTTTATTTAAAGAAATGTTCATATAATAAAAATAAATTATAAAATATTAACGTACCTCAGCGCTTATCGCTATAGTAAATAACAACACAAACAATATAGTGCTTTTCATTTCACAAAAAATTAAAGATGATACCGTAACAGTTTCAACAACTGATCTGATCACCGGAAAGATGACCACTGTTAATACGATACTTATAAGTAGGTAAATAGGTAGTTACAAACGGGAATAAGACTTATTGAGTTGCTTTAATCGTTTTAATCAATTCACGTGAGAGTTCGTTCGAAATTAATGTCACCGTAATTTAAAACATTAATTGGATTGCTAAATTTAGCAAACCTCTTCTTCGGTTATATTTCTACAACTCATTTCATTATCATTTGTGCGAAGACACGCAAAATTATTCGTAACGGTTCTTAGCAATCGAATGTTTTTGTACGTAAAAAAAGAAATGTCATTTTTTATAATACAGATTCATTTGCATTATTTTTGTAAAGAAATAACCAACAGCGAACCGGTCATGTTCTCTAATTAAATAATTAATTCATGTCAATAACTAAGTGCTAACGCTTCGGTCCCAATTAACATGTGAGATTAGATTCACTTTAAGATGCATGTAGCATTTTAAAACCTATTAAAAAAAGATTTGATAAATAGCTCATGCATATTATGATCAATAATTTAATTATGCAATTACATTTTGAGTAGACTGTGAATACAATAATTTTTGTAAATATTACGTAAATTAGGCATTGATAATTATCCTAACATTTTACTAGATGAAAATTAATGATTGTTATGTGCAATCTGAACTTTACATTTAATGTTAAAATGTTCCCTCTCAACTTTTCATTGTATACAAAACTCTTCCCGAAACAAATTTCTTCCAGTTTGGGAGCACACGGAAGTCTGAGAGTGCTAAAGTATCATATACTTCCCTGGCAAAATAATAAATATAATAAAAAAGGAAGAATAAAACCATTTATAATTAATACAATTGTAAAGTATTCACGACAGTCGAGATTAAAAAATGTAATTTTTACGATCACATACAAATGTTGCGACTTAACCGACAGTACTAATTCAACAAACATTCCTCGAAGAATGTTATCTTTTGGTGATTAAACTGTACTGTTTATAAAAAGCATTTTTTTGTCAGCGGACAAACCTAAAAAAGTTTTTAGGGATTATAATAGTAACTCAGATATCTTTTGACAAAAGAATATTTTTTAATTATTATAGGAATCAGTTTTAATATCTAAAAATTTAAGTTAAGCAAGTGTATCAAAAGCGACTTTGAGGGAGCAAAAAAATCTATTACTAACTAAAACAATTTCTATAGTGACTAAGAGGTAAACATAAAAAAAAGTATTTTAGAAGTATTTCTTTTAGTGCAGGACTCTTCTCCTGAATTTTACCATCCAGCTGGTTAAAAGGTAGGGTAATGTTCCTCGGTAACCATCGGATTCTACCCACTGCTTGAATTGTTTTTGTCGTTTATTGCTGAACCTATTTCTTATCTATGGTGACCGTACAATCAGTTGTTGATTGCTGGGAAAATCGTTTTAGAGTTTGTTTTTGATCGCCATTTAGCACAATTGGTATCTATCTTGCGCAGAGTTTTCGCATCCGTAATTCTTTATGCAAGATGCTTTGCACCCTTTCCTCCAATATCGCTATAGTTTGAAATGTCTGAATCACGTTTACTTGCCTTTTGCACGATAGCTTCAAGTGTGGTTGCGGTTTTTGGTTGTCCTTCACGGAGTTCATCTTCAAGGTATATACTTCAAGTTCAGCTATCCACTTTTTAACAGTTGACATATAAGGAACAAAGACAATAACTTTTGTCAATCCATTAAAGGTTAAACCATCCATTTTTACCAGCAATACTCAATATGTGTACTGCAAACCACTACGAAGAACATAGTGACAAATAACTTGATAAAATGTAATGGAACATGTTGTACATTTTCTCCCAGATCAATGTAGAATTAAATTTTCTACAACTTTTATATTCATGTTTGTTTGCCAAAACTCAACCGTTTTCCCTAAAACTTGTTTTTATCAAAAATACACATTAACATTCATTGAACAATTAAGTAGGCGATAAAGTGCGAACGTCAAAAGTCAAAACTCATTTTGAAATAAATGATACGGTGACCCCCACTAACTTTTTTGCATCTACAGTTAATACACATTTTTAATTAATGTATTGACTTTAAAATCAATGAGATGCACATTTTAAAATTATTTTTGTGCCATAAAAGTACGACATATCAACGTTATGTTTTTTTAAATGGAACTACCCATTTTTTATTACAAATTTGGATTTCTTGAGAAATTCTAATGTAACTTTGGGCATTATATATGTATAGTATCTAAAAAAGAGAGTTTTTGAATTATTGACCTTTTTCCTTAGCTGTGGTTAGCACATGTAATGCATATTAAAGCTGCGAAATCGCAGTTGGATAAATTCCAGGATAACTGAGTTATTTAATTGTTTCGAAACGTCAATTTTTCCGGAAAAAGTGAAATAATGCGAAAACCCTCTATTCTAGACACTATGTATAATGCATAAAGTCACATTAAAATTTTCCAAGAAACCCAAATTTGTAATAAAAAATGGGTAGTTCTATTTAAAAAAACATAACTTTGGTATGCCGCACTTTTATGAAACCCCCTGTATAAACGAAAATAAATTTATAATGAGCAGTTAATTGATTTGCACAACTTTTATTGCAAAAGTTTTTTTCTAACTCCAATATTTTCCCAGATATCCACCTTCCTCGCACTAATGGGCCACCCTGTATATTCATAATGAATATATGTATGTATGATGAGTATGATATTATCTGTCTTTCTGAAACGTGGCTGAACTCTTTCCTTGCGATTATAATTTCTTTCGGTCTGATAGAAGATATGAAACCCTTGATTGTGACAGAGGTGGAGGTGTGTTAATAGCGACTAGAACAACATTTCAAGCTACCCAGCTGCAATTTGAAAGTAAGATAGATACCATTGATGTTTGCGTATGTCAAATTAAACTTAAAAATAATACTTGTTTAGTTATAGTTACTTTGTATATAACGGATGCATCAGTTAATGATTTTGAAATATTCCTTGAAGATCTGGCATGGAAAAAATGTAATTATCGTAGGTGATTTTAATGTAACAAACTTTATTTATGACGTAAATGATAGAAAATCAAACGCTTTACGTAACTTCTTTACTTTCTGTAACTTCAAACAATTCAATTGTGTTGTAAACACCGATAACAGATTGTTAGATTTAGTGTATTCCAATTTAGATTGCAAAGTAGTTAATGATCGTTTACCGCTGATATACCACGATATGTATCATTCCCTATTACAAATTACTTTTAATATTACAAAACAAAAATACCATTACTTTGAAAACAATATTGTTCAAAGCAAATATACCTTTAAAAAATTAACTACCCTTTGCTTCATAAAAATTATTTTTACGGATTGGTCGTATCTAGATTGTATTTACGACGTTGATTTGACTTGTTACTACTTATACGAAAAATTATATAGCGCGTTAGATCAATGTGTGCCTACCATTAAAAATAATATTATGAAACGTCAGTACCCGCCTTGGTTTTCTAGAACTATTATAAAAAAAGATTACTTTCATAAAAAATATAAAAAAACCAAGAAACAATTTTACTTTACCGAATTCTCAGAGTTTAGGAAATTAGTTAAGCAAGCGATATCTGAAGCTTATAGTAATTATTTGAAGGTAGTACAGAATAGCGTGAAAACTGACTCGAGTCGATTTTGACAGTATGTACAAAGCAAAAAGGGAACATCTCGAATACCAGGAATAATACACTATAACGATGTTGAGTACGATACTCCAGAAAGTATTGTAAACATATTTGCCATCTATTTTTCAAATAATTATGTCAACTCTAATGGTTACAATTTTAAGAATACCAAAAATATTATCGCTAATAATGTTAGCCTAAATGCAATAACTGGAATCGATGTCCGAAGAGGTATAACAAAATTAAAAATAAAATAACCGCAGGATATGACAGAATTCCTAGTTTGTTGGTCAAAAAATGTCAGGTATTTTTACTAAAACCATTATGTTCTATTTTTAATTTAATTCGAAAAACTAAATTCCCACTTATGTGGAAAATTTTTCGTGTTTGTCCTATTCATAAAAATGGAGACTCAACAAACATTATCGACCTATCTCTATCTTAAATAACTTTGCTAAAATATTTGAAAGTATAATGTACAATAAGATTTATTCCTAAATAAAAAACTCTTTTTCTATTCATCAACATGGATTTGTTGAAAATAGATCAACTATTACAAATTTAACCGTTTTCTCGCAATATCTTTCTAAAGAGTTAGACCGTAGTGGTCAAGTCGATGTTATTTATACCGATGTACAAAAGCCTTTGACCAAATAGATCATGTCATCCTTTTAAGAAAATTACATGAATTTGGTTTTAATGATGATCTACTCGAGTTCTTTAGGACGTATATTGTAGGCAGGTTCTAATTTGTTCCACAAGGATCAAATCTGGGTCCTTTGTTGTTTCTTATTTTTATTAACGATCTGCCAAACTTAATTACATGTTCCAAATTATGATTCGCAGATGATTTAAAAATATTTACCTCAATTAAGACTATTTCTGACTGCAATTTTTTACAAACGAATTTGAAGGCTGCTTGTCAATGGTTTACTAACAACAACTTAAACTTAAACGTTTAGAAATGTAAAGTTGTAAGTTTTACGAAGAAAGTTAATCGTATATATTACCATTATAATATAAATGGTTTAGTTTTCGACAAAGTAAGTTTAATTAAAGACCTTGGAGTAATTTTTTATTCCACTTTAACGTTCACAAATCATATATCACACACTGTCAAATCATCTCAAAAATGTTAGGATTTATCATTAGAACCTGTAAAAATTTTGATAATAGTGAGTGTCTAAAAACGTTGTACTGTTCCTTAGTAAGATCAAAACTTGAATATGGTGCATTTATATGGTATCCGCATAGTAAAACCTATATGGAAAGTGTAGAATCTATTCAACGGAAATTTGTCAAATTTTAACATTTATAACTGATGGAATATATCCTTCAAGAGATGCCGACCTGTCACAGTTAATGCATAGATTTGGTTTAAAGTACTTAAGCACCCGTCGTAAGATATATTCAGTAACATTTTTGTACAAATTATTACATAACCAAATAGATTGTATCGATATTGTATCAAAAATTAAATTTTTAGACCAAATTCAACTCGCTGATCATCTATAACATTTTATAATGTCAAAGCAAATATTAACCTAATGTTAAAATCACCTGTACATATAATGTGTAACAATTTCAATACCATATCATATCATTGTGACATTAACTACTCAAAATTAACCCTAATTGTTAGTTTAATACATTAATCCATTAATTTTATAAGTTAATCCTAGTGCATAAATATGAATAGTTCTGTTAAGGTCTTGTATTGTTGGGCAACAAATAAATTATTATTATTATAATTTTTTTACAAAGCGCGAATACAATACTTTCTCTCTAAGTATGCGAGAAAGTAAAAATCTAACTACGTTTTAAAGGCAATACTAAGAATTAAGGAGCTTGTTGTCGACATAAAGTTGCAAAAAAATACCCCCACCATTACATCAATCTCTTCACGCAAAGCACGGACTAAAGCCATATTTTGTCTACCGTAATGACGATGTTTTATTATCCGAATAATTCGCTGAGCTTTTAGTCATTGAACGGTTGTGAACTAAAAACTGTGTTAACACTTTATTTTTATTTACACCAAAACAATAATGTCGCAATGCGCCGCAATTAATAAAAATACTAAACCAGAAGCTCATTTTGTTCGTTTTTAATTGTCCAACAATTATGTTATGCATGTTATTCCACATACACAAAAGGTCTTTAAAAACTATTTTTAAAATTTGATTATCAAACAGTAATCTCTAGCAGTAACAACTTGCAAAATCTTTTAGGTAATTCGACAGACCCAATAGAAATGTGTAATAAATCGGGTATACAGTGCGAGTTTCTAACTTGGAATAAATTCAGTAAAGAAAAGACAGTTTTTTTTCGGAAATATGCTCAGACACGTCGATTAGTATTTTAAATTGCGCTTTTTTTCATGTAGAAAAATTTTATACAGTGTGTCCCAAATTTGAGATATGACGTCACCGACTTTTTTTTTAATGGTAGCCCTAATTTTTTTATGGCTATTCTTAAAGTGTACATCGAGTTACACATGCGTACCTAATTTCAAGTTTTATTTCTTGTCATTTAAAAGATATTTAACAAAAACATTAACTAATTCGAAAAATGAAATTTAAAAATGGCACATCAAAAGGTATTCGTTGTTTGTCAAATCGGGTTGACGTCTTATCAAAATGTTATAAAAACAACAAGTAAGTTAATAAAACAAGTAAGAAGAGCTGCATCGTATTCGAGTTGTTGAGCGAGAACCCTATTAGTTTGTGGTTTTGTGAGAAACACCGTTTTTGAAAAATACAAGAAAATGCCGTACTTAACTGAAACCCACAAAATTGAAATTTTAATCATGATTGGCTACGGAGATAGGACTAGAACACAAATTGAAGTTATTCATTTATTCAGAGAAAGTATCCTGATTTACCACCCATATCGCAAAGTACCGTAAGCAAGATTGAAAAACAGTTTAGGAAAACGGGCATTTAAGAAAAACAAATAATCATCGTCAGAGTGCGCTAAATGAAGAGGAAAAATTAATGTACTTCTCTCTGTTCAAGAAAATCCTCATGTCTCCACTAGGCAGATAGCTAGGGAACTCGAAATTAGCCAGTCTTCAGTGGTAAAAACTCTTAAAGCGCAAAAATTTCATCCCTATAAATTGACAATCCTCCAGGAACTCACCGAAGATGATCCGGATAGAAGACTCCAGTTTTGCGAACAAATGATGGACCTACTAGACAGAAATGTTCTAAACATAGAAAACGTCCTGTTTTCTGACGAATCAACGTTTATGTTAAATGGGAGGTAAATCGTCAAAATTGTCGTTATTGGGCAGACAATAATCCACACTGGATGAGGAAGGCCATACTCAACATCCAGAAAAAGTCAATGTTTGGGCAGGGATTATTGGTGATCGAGTAATAGGACCATTTTCTTCCAAGAAAATCTCAATGGAGCAAGATATTTAGAATTCTTGGAAGAAGAACTAGTTCCGACTTTGGCTACTCAATTCCCTGATCCGGTTGAAGCTGATGTCCCGAATAGAAACATCTGGTTTCAGCAAGATGGGGCGCCTCCTCATTTTGCTAGAGCTGTCCGTGAGTATCTGGATGATGCATTTCCAGGCAGATGGATTGGTAGAAGAGGGCCCTTTGAATGGCCACCCAGGTCTCCTGATTTAACACTTATGGACTATTTCTTATGGGGGTACTTGAAAGGCAAAGTTTTTAGGACCAAACCGGAAAATATTGAGGAGTTGAAAGAACGAATAAGACAGGAGTGTAGGCTAATTTCCGCTGAAGTAATTAGAAATGTTCAAAACGAGTTTCATTTCCGTTTAGGGTATTGTCAGTTAGTACATGGACAACATTTTGAGCATTTATTGAAGTAAAATTATTGAGTTGAATCAGATTTCTTCATTTTTCGAATTAGTTAATGTTTTTGTTAAATATCTTTTAAATGACAAGGAATAAAAACTTGAAATTAGGTACGCATGTGTAACTCGATGTACACTTTAAGAATAGCCATAAAAAAATTAGGGCTACCATTAAAAAAAAAGTCGGTGACGTCATATCTCAAATTTGGGACACACTGTATAAAATTTTCTACATGAAAAAAGCGCAATTTAAAATACTAATCGACGTGTCTGAGCATATTTCCAAAAAAAAACTGTCTTTTCTTTACTGAATTTATTCCAAGTTAGAAACTCGCACTGTATATAGAATACATTGTAAAGACTGTAACCAAGTATATATAGGGCAAACCAATAGACCTATTAAAACTTGTTTTAAAAAGCACTTAGCTTATGTCAAATATTATCGCTAAGATAGGTCCAGTGTTGCCATGCATATGCTTGAAAATAGCCATAGAGTAGGCGACATTAAGAGAGTAGATAATAAAACTTGATTCTTGTGAAAGTTTGAAAACAGAAGTTTGCTTATGAATTATGATCATCACGGTCCATTAGGATTTTCGAAATTATTCAAGCGGGCGCCTGGCAGAAGACGGACGTCGTGGTTGACCAACCTGAGGGGATGGTTTAACAAGAGCACGAGGGCGGCAATCAATAAAATTCAGATAGCAATGATGATCGCCAATATTCAACGTTGAATCGGCACTAAAGAAGAAGAAGATATAATAATCAATAAAATGTTACAATGCGTGACACGCAGATAGTATAAATAAGATTTCTATAGTTTTTATTTTTAGTATCGGTTCGATGATGCTTATAGCTTAGCTATTGAAACACGTGTCCGAGTATAGTTTTTTTGGAGCAGTATTTTGGTGTTTTTCCGTTTCTTAAATAGACGCTGCAGTTTAGAGTTCCATTCCTTTGATAATACTTTCACATAATATAATAATTTTACGTAGTGTTCAAAAAACCATGAATATAGCAAACAAAATTTTTAAATTAAAAAACGATTTTGATATTAGATAATTAAAATGATTGTTAAATTGGTAGCGATATTAAACTAAAGATTATTTGCGCAGTTGATAATAGGCTATACAAGGTTATCCGCACTAATGTTAATGTTGCTTAATGTAATGTTTGTAACTTTACTCTACCGAACAGCATAGCAACTGACTTTGAAGCATTAAAGCATTAGTGGTCATTACACTAATTTTTAAAGTTAAACAAATCATTTATCTGTGACAGAGCTGATTGTGCAGCACAAAAGAAAATTACTTTTGTATTTGAGTATCATCGGGGTACATCTGATAATTAGAAAGAATGAATGAATTAATGAATCAATGATTACTTCTTGTGATCAATTGCTCAAGAAATTTTGTAATAGTTCCAATAGTTAAATATAAACCATATGATGCCGTTTTCCGTGATTACTATTTAATAACAATTTGTGTTTTAAATTTAAATTAGGTAAGAAATTGACGTCACTTTTATTTACAGGTTTATTTGAATTCCTGAAATTAACAAACCATTTCTTACTTTAAAACGTACATAAAAAACGATTTTATTACCATTTTTATAAGATTGAAAAAGTTATTCGCAACGGGTCATAACGTTGAATTACAATTGAACATAAAAAAAATATAAAGTTTTTATTTATTATTTAGATTTAAAAACAAGTAACAACCTTGAAGTTTTTCCACTTAATCGTTTCAAGATCAAGCGACTAGAAATTTAAAAACTAAAAATACTATTCTACTATGAATAGAATTTCCAGTTGTTTCTGTTTAAAATAATTGGGAGTAATACCCCAGCTCAGATTTAGTTATATATTTTTTTCGTTTAAAGTTTGTACTCCTACCATTCAGCAAGCAACAAAGGTCTAGCAAAAGATTTACTGTAACCAAGTATGTTTTAGAACAATGAAAATTAGCCTAGTTCACTGTCAAGTAGCTTACTTTTCCGTTCACCTAGTAAAAAAAACCGTGAAGTTTATAATCACGCGACTATGGTCTACTCAGAATTTTGGTAAAATAAACAAACGTATTTGAATTTTAAGAGTTACAAAAAATGATTTGGGTTTAAAAAGAGTTCCATATCGATTTATCTGTAGAGTATTTTTTGAAAGTGTATATAAAATTGTGTATAAAAGTAAACCAGCATTGAAACAGTTTAAAAGTGTTACGTTTTCAACTTAGAAACTGCTTTATTATTAACACGCTCAACAATCTATATTGCGTTTTTTCGTCGTGTCAGCAAAGTACTTCCACTGTATATGTTTTGTGCGGAAATGAAATTGCGGATTTTCTTGCTGACTCGTTGTCTATTCTTAGAATAAGAAGAGCAGATAAGCCAATCAACTCTTTGAATACCCATGAAATAACTAGATTTGCAAATTTTACTCCCAATCCCGTGGTTGAACGTAAGGTGTTTGGAGAGCCCGCAAAATAAATCTGCATTACTATGGCATTCGAGTAAGGCTGCTTTAGAGTTGCATTACCGTATAACTCGCTTTGCACATCGTACATCCTCTTCTGTGGGGTTCTATAATCGACGTAAAAAGTGCTTACGCTTTACACGATAGATCCACTTATTATTGATGGCTCTCTTTCTTTAATTTCAATGTCTATGACTAATTTCGAATCATTACCATTTTCAGATTAGAAAGCTTCATTCAAAGGTTCGTCTTCTATAAGCAACAATTCTGCAAAACAGGTTGTATCGAAGTCATTCATCCATGCAGAACGCTTCTTTTCCCTACTAGAAATTCGCGGCAAATGCACAGATTGGTCTACAGAATCGCTGTCCTCTTCTGAGTTGTTGCTAGATTCATAAAGATCCGTATCGAATCTCGGCTTACCGACTGCTTTTTTGTCCACTCGATCCAGAGGAATTTTGTCCATTTTTATTGACCTGCCAACGTCACCGTCACAATCTCCAATTTTTTTTATGAAAAATGACGTCACGAGACAGAATAACGTCTATTTTCTTAGGAATATAGATCCGATAACATTTATCTGCGTCATACCCAACAAGGTAGCCAACAACCGCTTTCGGATCCATTTTGCGTCTTTTGTGGCAAGAAGATGAGTGTGGCATTTTGGGTCCACAAACATCACCTTACAATAGCTCACATGAATTAGAGACTTGCACTAGGCTTCTAAATGGTAAACGATGTGCTTTCTCAGACGGCTTAACGTGCCCCTCCGAAGCACGTTGTTGTCTAACAACGACAACATAAAAATTATATAACAATACTTTGCAAATAAACGTCGGGATCTTGAACACAATCTCTGTCCTTTACACCGGTACAGAGTTTGATCTACACGATAATTACCGAATAGAAGTAAGCTAGCACTTTGCTTGATCTATAATTATTAAAAGATTTCGAGTTGTAGGATTGCTCAGACTGCAGTAGAACGTAATAACAAACTCAGCTTAGGTTTTTCTATAATTATGGACAAAACCACAGAGAACTTGTCTCTTATATTTTTTCATCTAGTAATCTTTAAAATCCCTCTCGCATACAATTAACAGTTCGTAAATGCAGCGACTCTTCTACATACTTGTTTTAATTGAAGCCAAAACTTTTCATCAAATTTTCTAAACTGTATGTTGTAAGGTATTTGAAATTGATCAAATAACATGCGTAAATTAAACATTTACTTTAACATTTAACTTCATTCTGATGAAATACAATTATATTAAAATAAGTTTTTAACAAGTACAAACGTTTTCAGCAACTGACCAAATCCAATCAAGAAATTCTGTCACCCGTGTGTATACACCAGGACGATTAGGTTGGCCACATCCATCTCCCCAAGAAACAATACCTAAATAAAACAATGTTCAATTAAACAATTATAAAATAAACTAGAGTCAAAGTCGTTAAGTTACCAACTATAGTGTAACGGTCGTCATTATAGATGTGCAGTGGTCCACCACTATCTCCCTGTTTATTTAATGATATAAATAATCAGATAACTATTGATTAATATCTTTTACCTGACATGTATCTCGGGTACCTTCTGGAAGTCCAGCGCAAAGCATTTTTTCAGTAATCCTGTTATTATAAATGGTTTCATTGCATTTTTTGTTTGACAAAATTGGAACATGTACTTCACGCAAGTGATCGCTTGTTGATCCTCCTTCAGTTGTTCTTCCCCAACCAACAGCTATACCTATTTAGTAATGTAAAATCTAATCATATTTGACTATAATGTACTATACCAGTTTTATTAGAATAATTATCTTCAGTTGTCGGTAGACACACTGGTTTAAGTATCCCGTCAAAATTAAGTGGATGTCTTATTAACAGCAACGCTATATCGTTGTTGTGAGTAATATGATTGTAATGAGGATGCACTATAATATTGTCAATTTTCTTGGAAATAGTCTCGCTTTCTATACCAGGATATGCTTGGAATAAGAACAATGCTCTATAGTGTTTTCGCTGTCCTCTAAAACAAAATATCTTAGATGATAGTTTATACTTCTAAATATATTTACTTTGCTACACAATGGCCCGCAGATAATAAATAATTAGAATTTATAACAGATGCTCCGCACTTCAGTGAGCTAAAGTAAGTTAAGGCGGCCATCCACGGTAGTTCTTCACATTAGTTTCAAACCCGCCTACGATTTTGTGATATTTGTTTGCCACGCCACAAGCTAAAAAAACGTAAAAGGAGTTTGGTAGATAATGTAATTACTCACTACTAACAGCATTCTGAGCATTTTCTTGGCAAAGTACTGTTTGGATCATTTGGAATTCCAATATTTGACGTAACGCAGTACATTAGCACAAACAATATAATGTTATTCATGACTTTATTTACTATAAAGACTCTGGTGCTGATGCAAACAAACTTCTGATTATTAAAAATAGTAATCAAATGATTTTAATACACCCATTTTATAAACAGGTAACGCTTTATAAAATTTTAATGTAGCAAAAAACAATAAAATATTTTATGATGGCTATTAAGTACTGAAAATTAATTTCAAGTTTTCTACTCCACCAATAGAGGCCGTAGTATACAATAATTTCCCTAAGTGTGAATCCGGCCCGATCAGTAAAAGAAATTTTATCAAGAAAACGGGGTCTTCAGCATCACTGCGTAAAAATTCAGCTGCAAAAACGAATCGTGGATTTCGGCCCTGTATTCTTTGTACATATTACAAATGAAGCAGCTGCTCGTAGAGAATTCTCCAAACCAAAAAAACACTTGATCTTCCGGATAAATGGCACGTTTTGCAAATGAACGGGTATCACCCAATTTTTGATGAAGAGAAGTAACCGGCGCCAACTCCGATTCGTCTGAAACTTTTTGTAAACTATATAAAGTATACTGAGTCAAATGGTGTTATTTTTTGAGCGGGTACTGACCGATAAATGACTCTAATGAGAGGTTAAAGTTGGTATGATATGAGTTGTTATTACAATTTTTTTCTTTAAAAAAATTACATGTTTTTTATGATCGGAGGTAAACGTTGTTGGTTGGTAGGTTAGTATAATTTTTTTCTTTAAAAAATTACATGTTTTCACGACATCGGGAGTCAACCGTGTTTGTTGGTACGTTACAGTTATTACAATACCAACTTTGGCGACCAATTAGGGTCACTTATCGGTCAATACCCGCTCAAAAAATAGCACCATTTACTTAGTTTACAAAAAGTGTCAGACCAATCGGAATTAGCGCCGGTTACTTCCCTTCACCAAAAATTGGGTGATACCGGTTTATTTGCAAAAATGCCATTTATCCGGAAAAACAACTGCTTCTTTGGTTTGGAGAATCCTCCACGAGCAGCTGCTTTATCTGTACTATGTACCAAGAAAACGGGCTTGAAATCCACCAAATCATTACCACGATTCGTTTTTTGCAGCTGATTTATACGCAGTAATGCTGAAAACTCCTGTTTTCTAGCACATTCGACTCAGCACACTTTAATTAGTTTACACAAAAGTGACAAACCCATCGGGGCTGGAGTCGGTTACTTTACATATCCTTGTTGAATTCTTCCAAACATACAATGTGAAGAGAGCTGGCAATTGAGATAAGCTTCACCATACATCAGGCTTTAGTGGCAATCACACATGAAATTAATGTCGGTTAATTCTGCGTTACGGTAGCGGGTAGGTACTCTTTCATGATCCTGATGAAAGACAGACTTATCTTAGGGCAATATCGACCTTGCCTTTGCGAGCTCTTGATTTCTCCCACGCCGCTCCAACCCTTTGGGAAGAATGATGTCCTATCCTACATCCCATCAAATTCAATGACATCCTCTCCTAATCTCAAATCCATGAAGGAAGATAACAAAAACCCACCTTCAATATAACTCCCAAGAAAACATTATGGTTACATACAATGTAAAATATTCTGGAGTAAATAGCTCCTCAATCGGATCTTTGGAGGGAGCTGCCTTGAATGTTGTCACGCAGAATGCAATCAACTTGCGAAACAAAATACAGATAGCCACATGGATACCATCCTCAAAGCTGGAAAACTACAGATTGTAGAAAGGGAAATGCATTCCTATAAATTAGACATTCAGGGATTGTTCGAAACGCAGTAGAAAGGAGCTGGTCATTTTACTACAACATCAAGCAATGTTATGTATTACTTAAACCATGACACAGATAGCCTTAACGGAGTAGCGTTTTAATATCTAAACAACACTATCAATGATAGAGTCATTATACTTAAAATAAGCGCACATCCAGTTAACATTAATCTTATACAAATGTATGCTCCAACATCCGTATCAACAGAAGAAGAAATAGAGTCACTCTACGAACAAATAGAAAATACCATAAACGATCTCCATCGTTTGACATACCATCACTCAAAGATGTAATTGGACGATTTTAAATAGGTGTCAGAAATGAACGGGAAGAACGAATACGTTGAACACTCAGAGGGGAGTTCGTCAAGGCTGCATATTATGGCCCCGACTATTCAATGTTTACGGAGAATACATAATGAGACGAGCCTTACAGGATCCTGAAGGAGGAGTAATAAAATCAATGGAAAAAAAATAGATATTAACCTCCGATACGCCGATGGCACCTCCTTGATAACGAATAATAAGGAAGACATGGCTAAAATGCTTGAATTGGTAACACAAGAAAGTAAGAACCTAGGCTTGAAAATAAACCTTAATAAAACCAAATTTATGGTTTAAAAAAAATCGAATGGTGTCCTCAGTTTTTTTGTAAATAATTTGGTTTTGAAGCTATGACATGAACTTGTATTTTTTCTTATAAATTCTCTTTTCAACCATATGTAACACTTGCTACTTTTACCTTGGGAATTTTATTTTATTGTTGTTTTCAAAATACTGTAGACGAATTGTGTATAATTAAGATCAGGTAAATAACTAAATCTAGCATGCCAAGCTTGAAACATAAATCAAAACATCGCAACTACTGTCAAACAATTATCTCGTCTTATTCAAATAACATTTGCTTCTTAAGTTTGCTTTTGAGTTCACATTTTTTAATCGAGTTTGAATTTATATAAAGATTATACTGTTTTTGTAATATGTATGAAAACTACGAGAAACTTGACATGTTGAAGTGTTATTGGGATTCACATGAAGATGCTCAGGCGGCCAACAATCTTTACTTTGAGCGATATGCGGAAAGAAGACAACCCTTTCGAGATATGTTTCCTCGATTAAAGCATAACCTACTAACCCACGGTTCGTTCAAACAACCGAGAAACAGAATATACGAAGCCAAAAATAGAGATAGAGGGTTAGAAGAAATAATTGTTCTGGGGAAATTCAAAATCAACCAAGTCTTTCGCTACGTGTGTTCCAAAAACTTCTGCTTTGCGAATTCTAAAAAAGAATAAATTTAAACCTTACCGAGTGAGAAAAGTCCACAAATTACTACCTGATGACGCACAATTTAGGATTGTTTTTGTCAGTGGTACTTAGGAAAATGTGCTGACGTCCCAAAATTTTGCGCAGAATGTCATATGGAGTGATGAAGCGTGTATAAGCAGCGCTGGTATCTTCAACAGGTATAACTGCTACAATTGGACTTTGGAAAATCAATATATTACAGTGGAGATACAAAATCAAGGCCGTTGTAGTTTTAATATTTGGGTCGCTATTTTTAGAGGAAGGTTTGTTGGTTCCTATATATATGAGGGTAGTCTTGCAGCAGAGTGGTATCGGGAAATATTACAGCAATTTATTAAGCCTCTTATAGATGATTTGCCATTGATGGAGATTGGAAGCGTATATTTTTAGCAAGACGGGGCGCCGTGTCACAATGTACAAAATATAACAACATTTTGAACCAACAACTTGAAGACAATTGGCTTGGTAACCGAGACCCTGTACATTGGCCGGCAAGATCCCCGATCTCACGCCCCTAGATTGCTACCTCTGGGGAAGAATGAAAGACCTTACATATAAAAGTCATCCAAATTTGAGAGAAGCATTGGAAGCAGCAGTGCGACATGCTTTCGACTCCATACCTGCGGTAGAATTGATATTAATAATGTTAGGAAGCGAAGTCAGCTATGCTTAAATTAGAATGGTGGTCAATTCGAGCACACGCTATGAGTAGCTTTAATAATGTAGTTTTAGTTTGATTGTTATGTTAAAGTTATATGTATATTGTTTTCTGTTGTTGTGTGTTGTTTAATTTAATTTTGAGTTATCCAGTTTTTATTTAGGTTCTAGTCGACATATTACACGTTTGAATAATTATTTAAGTTCTGTGATTATTTTATTTCGTTTGTCTGAAAACATCTGTCAATAACTTACTTAATAAACAGTAGGCAATTGTTTTATTTTCCAAGCAAGACACACTAGATTTACAAAATACATCAAGCAGATTTTTAAAACAACAATAAAATAAAATTCCAAAGGTAAAAGTAGCAAGTGTTATATATTGTTGAAAAGAGAATTTAATTTCGAAACAGAATATATAAAATTACAGGGGGTTGTCCATAAGAAAATATACAAGTTCATATCATAGCTTCAAAACCAAATTATTTACAAAAAACTAAAGACACCATTCGATTTTTTTAATAAAGTGCCTCAAGAATTAAAATAAATTCATAAACAAAAAAGATATCGATGAGCGGTTTTTGCTATTCGAATTTTCACAAAAATCGAGCCCGTAACATTTTAGTTACTTTTTTTTAGCTCCTCTAGAAATGAGTGTTTCCTATTAAAAGTGTCCAATTTGGACCACCCTGTACATAACCATAATGTCACGACTCTTCAGACATGAAAATACGACGAAGAAGAATTCGTGTTAGAGTAGGTAAACAACCATAGTAAAGAAAACTTGTGCACTGACAATGACGTTTATTTCAGAGAACAACAGACAAATATGATAAGAAAAAGCTACATGATTTTGCTAAATAAAAAAGGAACCTAAAAAAGAATAACTTTTATCTCCGAAAACGTTACTTTTTGGTCCCATGTTTATTAAGAGTTTTCTGCTTATTTTGGTCCACATTATTATCCTTCTCAATAATTTACACTTTTTTTAACACCCTGTATAGTTTATAAGTTTATTATGTCGTTTGATTTCGTAACTTCTGTTACTGCATGTTTGGCATATTGCTGATCTAGGTAGAAGTTTCTATAATTTTGGAGGAACTTGTTAACTTGTATCTTGTTTAAATTCTGTAAATGTTAATATTGCTTCTAATTACACACATGTGAACATGATGATATTATTATTATTATAAATATTTCTACATAGGTATATTCGTTTATCATTTACTTAAAATCTTTTTTTTTGGTTAATTATCAGTTAGCATTTGTACAATTTAAAACGGACGCAAAGAAAAAAGATAAACTGATGGGTTTGTAATTTAATAATAATATAATTATTGAATTAAAATGTTTTATATATTAATTCAATAATTACACATAATAAGTTAAGAACGAGTATAAGACTTATTGAATTGCTTTAACCACTTTAAGCAGACTTTATGAGAGTTTATTTTTAAATTAATATCACCTTAATCTACATCATTAATTACGGTTGCTAAAATGAGCAAAACATATTCCAAGAAACGATCCAATCAGTATATTAAAGATAAGAAAAGTTATTCGTAACGGTTCTTAACATTCGAATGTAGTTGAATGTAAAAAAAGCATGAAATTTGTGTTCATAATCCAGTTTTATTTGCATATTCTGCAGATTTATAGTTTTCCATTTTGCGAACAAATGCAAATTGGGTGAACGGGAACTCATTAAAATTTGCAATGAATACATGTCGAAAGTGCAACTTATCCAGATCAGCTTTTCTTCGCAATGAGAATTACGAGGGGGCGCCATAATCAATTTTACCTACATTTTATTAGCAACGACATCGTTGTTTGGTAAATCTGACTGACCAATAAAAGATAACAAAAGTTTGAATTGTTGGGTTGATGTAATTATTACGCGGAAAGTGTTGGCAATGAATCAAAAATTCTGTAATCAAAGTGGGTCAATGTTTGAATAAAACAATTCAAAAATTACTATACGAGACCTTTCAGTCGTTTAAAAAAAATATTTTCAAAACATTTTAGAGAAATTTTTTTTGCGTACCAAATAACTCTCCCGTCAATTGGTAAAACCTAGTAACTGAAGTTTAAGCAGTTTTACAGGAGAACCAAAATAAACTTTCGATACTGGCGTAAAGTTTGGCATACTAAATTTTTAGAACTGTTAAAGTAAATTTTATATATTTTTTTGTTGTTTTCTTAATTCGTATCTTTTTTTAAAAAATAATGCAATTACTATGTTCACTTCCACAAAAAAAATATGAAATTTTGTTCGGAAAAACATAGTAACGTCATATGCTTCTGATAATCTTTTGATGTATGTCTAAATGCTGAGATAAAAAATATAGCAATAGCTCAGCAATTAAAGAGATTAAATAGTTTAAAGACTTTTTATTTAAAAAAAGTACAATTTTTATAAGTCTCTGATCTTACGTTATGAATTAGAAAGCAGATTAGATGATTCATTGGATACTGGAATGTTTTCCCAAAAAACTGCCTTAACAGGAGGCATTTTTGTAGCGAGATCATTGAGATTTTTTTCCTTTTTTCATGGTATTCAATCTTCTGTTAGCTTGCCTTGTTCTGAATTTGTACACTGAACTTAAAATTACTAACACAAAATTCGTTTTTTAAATTACATTAATTTTTGACCCCTTTCGGAATTTAGTTATTTGATATTAGCTAGTAAAAGCATGGGATTATCGTCCTTAAATTCAGTCATCAAAATGTAAAAGTAGTATCTTATTTTGACAAGAATATTGGATGTTTTCTTCCAGGCTTTTCCAATTTGTCCATGCACTGCATCTGATTTCATAAAGGTGTGGCCAGCTTCAAAGTATTTAAGAGTGATAGTAGACGGTCCCCAGTTTGCATTAACAAAGGCAAATAAAGGCAGAGTATAATTTCCAGTTTTTATTTTGTGCGCTACAATTGTCGCACCAAAATATAAAATGTTTTATTTCAGCAGGTGCCCGTTTGATAATAGCACAAAAACTCGATACCACATCTTCAGCATTTCTTTCAGTAATTGCTTTATGCCATAGAACAGAACTATTTTCATTTGGTTTATTTAAAGAAAAGCAAAAGGTTTCGATAGATGAAACTAATCTACTACAGATGATTTTAGAGTCATTTTTGGCAAACGTAAAATTTTTTGCATGTCTACTGAGAATAATCTGTAACTCTTATCCCACTGTTTATCACAATCAGCTTAATATTCGGACCGTGCCTCTGTATATAATGCGTGGTAAGTATCATAACTAATGCATAATGCGCAGGCCTCTCGAGTGCTTTCACATTCACAGTTGGCTTTTCTATGCTCTTATAATATTTTTATTATTGAATTTATGTCTATATTTCTCATATGATACTTGTTCAAATTTCTCACAGTAATCTTTTCCACATTGCAGTAATACTTAAGTCGGCTGGAAGGTATCTTTTATTTGAAGCGTGGAAGAGTTTGTAATGGGAAATCTGGGGATGAAAAGAACTGATGTGCTCTTTGAATGTAGAAAAATTTTTTTTTACTCGTTGGAACTGATTTACCTCTCTGCTCGAGACACATCTTTCCAGGTCTATTGGTGTTTTTTTGTTTCTTCAGTTTCTTTATTATGCCATCAGTTTTAAGACCGTGGCTGTGAAGAAACATAGTTTTGTACACAACTTTTTTAATGCCATCATTATGCGTCATAGTGTATTTTATCGAATATTTTTTATTTAAATTAGCGTTTACCTTTTTCCGCTTTATTCAAGTTTTGTTACATTGTCATCTAAATGCTGTCTTTGTTCATCAAATGTCATCTTCCAAAATGACTAATAGATTTCTAGGCGTTGTTCTTCGGTAAAATAATGACAACATTGCTTTAAGCATTCACATGGTGGAATCAGCCTGTATTTATTTAAATTTCTAGCTACCTTTTGTATCTCTGTTCTAGTTCTCTTTTTTAGGAGAATTTTTCCATCTATAAATTTAAAGAAAATTCAAAATTAGGCAATTAATCTTTTCTGTCTTCAATAGTTTCTCTTTTCCTTGTGTAATTGTTATTTATTTTATCACCAGATCTTGCACATTCTGGTAATTCTTTTCCTTGGTTGCTGTTATCTAGGTCACCTAAATTAAGAATAATTTTATGTTAAAAATTTGAATCACATACATTATCACAATAGTCTAAGTAATGGATACAAAAAAAGAAGTTCTATTCGCAAAAGGTGGGAAGGAATTTAAATTTGGTGGGATAGTAGGCATAAGTCCCTTGATTGTACACCTGAGTTTGCGACTTCGGGGGTTTGCCGCTCGAGGGGCGGGGAGATGAAAACCTAATGTTTTATAAGTCTGCAGATGTCCGAACGAAATTTTGATTATGTTGAAAATTTCAAATCAAGCCCCAACTTTTACGCACCCTAGAACAGAAAGTATTGGTTGCAAGAAACCAAAATTGTGCACAATTTTGTTCTCTACATATTTTATTTGAATTTTTTTTCGATAGCGCCTACCACACCAGCGTTATTTTCTAAAAAACGTCGCAACGCAGAGTTTTCACCCCTCCCCGCCAACGAGGGGCAAGCCCCTGATTTCGCAAAATCAAATGTACTATCAGGGGATCTATGTCTATCATCCCACCAAATTTCAATTCCTTCTGACCTTTTGCGAATAGAACCCCCCATTGCCTGGACTACAATGCAAACTAATGAATTTTGACCTTCCTGTGCAGTTTGAATTCTGAATTTTTGCTATAAATGTAAACGTAAACTGCAAATGTTTGCAGTTAAACATCACACATTAGACAGACAATAATATAAAGTATTTGTTTATTAGGTATTGCTATCCGTCTACATTACCAGGATGTATTGATATCTAGTTAGCCTAGACCAGTTCATTGCATAAACAAAATATTGCGTTACCATAGCAACGAACAATAACTTATTAGAAGTGTCAGTGTAAAGTTTGACGTCAAAAAGTAAACCAGAGTCACGCAATAAATTAAATGAAAAAAGATCAAAAAATTGAAGTATCGAGCCATCATCAAGTACTTGTATTTAAAAGGGTTAAGAGGTAAGCAGATTTATGAAGATATGCTTAATACCCTTGGTGATCAATGTCCTTCGTATGCGACCGTCAAAAATTGGAATGCAAGCTTCAAAAGTGGGAAATTTTCAATTGAAGATGATGACCGATCAGGAAGGCCAGTTTCTGTGTCAGTCCCCGAAAATAACAATGCAGTTCATGACATGATTTTATCAGACCGTCGAATTGGGCTAAAACGGATATCTGAAGCACTGAATATTTCATATGAACGCGTTCATCATATGGTTCACGTCAATTTGGACATGAGAAAAATTGCTGCAAAATGGATCCCCAAATGTTTGAATGTTGACCAAAAGCGTGCAAGGGTAGAAGCATCGCGTTCAATCTGTGCTCGATTTGAAAACGATGTAGACTTCTTAAACCGAATTGTTACTATGGATGAGACTTGGGTACATTTCTACGATCCAGAAACAAAACAACAATCGATGGAATGCCGACACTCTGGTTCTCCAAGACCTAAGAAGTTTCGTGTCCAAAATCTGCTGGAAAAGTTCTTGCTTCAGTTTTTGGGATTGTCATGGAGTAATCATGATTGATTTTTGGATAAAGGTAGAACAATAACTGGAGATTACTATTCGACATTACTGACCACTCTACGGGAAAATATTAAAGAGAAAAGACGCGGAAAGCTATCCAAAGGTGTTTTGTTTTTGCAGGACAACGCCCCTGCACACAAATCTCATGTTGCCATGCAAAAATTTGTGATTTAGGGTTTGAATTACTAGAACACCCCTTATTCACCGATTTGGCTCCGTCCGACTATCACCTCTTTCCTCAACTGAAAAAAGTTTAAAAGGTCGTACATTTTCTTCCAACAAGGAGGTAATAGAAGCTGTGGAGGTCTGGTTTGCAGAGCAAGAAGAAAAATTTTTTTAAAGGTCTAGAGACGTTGCAGGTTTGCTGTAATAAATGTATCCAATTAAGAGGAGAATATGTTGAGTAATAAAATATTTTGACATTGAAATTTTGTTTGGTTCTATAGTAGGCTAAGAATTTTTCAATATATCCTCGTAGGTTGTGTTGTTATAGCCAATATTGTTGATTTTTCCATTCCTTGGTCTAACATAGGATCAAACTCAGGGTCAATATCTGAATCATCGTTATCTCGTGGGCTTTCATACTCCAGAAATTCTTCATGTTCTTGCCTATATTGTCCTATTCAAAATCGATTAGTGATGTACTAATTATTCTAAATTAATTTAATAAAATTACATATCGTATTTACTGGATCCAATTGTGTTAAAATTTGTTGATGGCAAATAACATCTTTGAAGTTCGTTTCTTCAACTCCTGTGATTGGTAGTTGTACCATATCTTTCTTCTACTTTATCTGCATCTCTGGATTCTGCAAATCTGTAAATCGAATTTGGTATACTTACAACTAATTCAATAAGAAAGAAACTGGATAATTAGATGTTATATGTCCCAATATTATGGTTTACAGTAAAATAATTAAATGCCACTGAACAAACAAATTCTGAAAATGCACACATGTGAAAAAAAAAATTAAATGTAATCCCCAGATCCTCTAAATAATATTAAGTATCAAAGCTGTTTTTGAGGGTGTGGAGTTTTATTTTTCTTATTCATTAATTCATTTGTTAATATTTTATTAACTTACCTATTGTTACTAAGTGCCAGGGTAACTAAAAAGTTTTCCCCTCGATGATATGATACTCAATTGCAATTATTTCTCACTTAAAACTTTGTTTTCTCAGTAACTATCTACAAACGTCCGTCCGACATTAACGTTACAAAAACTGGTCAGTATAAGCATTTCAATGGAAGAACATAGTAAGAGACGTAACAGCTAAATTCACCGCCTAAATGATGTCGGATTTAAATTAAAAAAACATAGCAGATTCGTCTTTGACGTGTCGGAAGCCTAACAATTAACGCACATAAAAAGGAAAAAGCTAGTAATGGTAGTTGCTACGTTTATTTGGGTGATCTCAAACCGTTAATAAAAATGGTGAAACATAGTAAGATACAATCCCACACAACCAAAGTTAACTAAAAGTTAAACATGAGATACACTTCAAAATTTATGAAGTCACCATTAGTTAACCAAAAAGTACCCTATAAAGCAACTATGTCACAAAAACGATATCCAAAATGGAAGTTAAAAATTGACCATGAAATCAGGAAAAAGACGAATATTAATAGCATCTTAAAATTATCTTCCCGTGTTAACTTAAAGTCACTTTGTAAGAATAGCTTTATACCAACTTTACAGAATGCCTTTAGAACAATTTTATTGGATAACTAAAAGTGAATTTAACAGAATAGCTTAAAGTTAGCTTATTATCAATTTTACAAAATAACTAGATGTCAACTTATCAGATTAATTTAAAATTGTTTCTTAGTTGATCGCTGAAGTTTAGCTTTAAAAGATGCTTCAGTGTCAATTTTACAGAATAAATTCTAGTCAGCTTCTAAAACTAGTTTAAAGGTAACTTAAAAAGTTTACTTATTATCAATTTTACAAAATAACTAGATGCCGACTTATCAGGTTAATTTTAATTGTTTCTTAGTTGACCACTGAAGTTTAGCTTTAAAGGGTGCGTTTATGTCAATTTTGCAGAATAAATTCTAGTCAGCTTCAAATGATAGTTTAAAAGTAACTTAACAAGTAAGTTAACGAGTAAAAATGCTCAAAATGTGTTTATTAATATTACATTTACCATTAATATTACATAATTTATAATTTATGCTTACCTAATAGTATTTTATTTTGTCCTTTTCCTTTTGAAGGATTTTCCCTGATGGAGTGTCAATTTCCCCAATTGGAGTCAAAGATATATTAACTTCCTCTGTAATTGTTCAGAATAAAATTGATGAAAGATAATTTTATTATATTACCTGTTTCTGGCAAATTATTATCTGGCCCAACGGCATTTACAGAAAATGACATTATGTCTGGGGACCGTGACGGTGCTTAAGTCGGAAATAGCTTCAGCTTTAGACACCTTCTGTTCTGCTAAGCCCAGCGACTCTTTAAAAATTTAAATAAAACCTTATTAATTGGTAATAACATAAACAAGAATAAATATTACCATAATATTTTATTCTACCATAACGGTCCTTAAACGGTTTCACTTTAAATTGGTCCCAGTTTTGTTAAGGAACTGCTCCTTGCTTAATCAAGGGACCAATAATCGACTTCGGCAAATAGCAGTGATCTATACCACATAACCAATTTTCGGTAATAGCGAAAACTGTGTTTTCTTCAATAAAATTGACAATAAGGAAACGTCGACTCATCTGCATCAAACATATAAACGAGGAAATGTTTAAATATAGAAAGTATATACTTTACCTTTGTGTTTTATGTTTCTCCTTCCAAGTCACAAACTCCCTAAATAACAAGAGAAAGAAAACCACTAAATCACTAAACTACTTGATTTACAAAAAATAAAATCCGTACACTATAATACACATATATTTTGACTGAGTAAAATCCGAAACGCAACTATAGTATAGAAAGTAAAGGATGTTAATGCGCTTAAAAGTAACCACTACAAAAACATGTATGCAGGTATAAATTCTTTCTGAAAAACCGTCAAATGTCCACTTAGTGGTGCATATTGATTTTTTAATGTTTGTAGTCGGCAACATATTCTTCAATTGCTTTGTTGTAGGACTCTCCGTTTTTGAAAAGTTTTGATTTTGGTTTTCACACACTAATTAAAACATGTAAAAAATACCTTCTCATAGAATCACTCAAAACCGTTTTATAGTAAATCGTGTTTGCTTTAGCAGTGTGTAGCCACCCTTACTGATTGGATATTTTAAAAGAAAACTAAAGTCATTGAATATAAATAAGTTCAAAAAATTTTGAAACGGATGATTTATACAAATCTTAGGACTAGATTTGCTAAAACCATTTTTGTTGTTTGCAATATGCCAGTAGAAATACGTTGTTTATCATGACTTTCTATTCCACTAACACTTGTTTCGATTAAAAATACATTGTTCTAATGGTATAAAAAGAGTCCTTCATAGATAATTAATAAATTGAACAATTCGTCAAAGTTGTTACTGACGATTTAACGGAAGATTTCACGTTTTCAAATTCAAATCAATTGAGCGCACTTGTACTTAACGATAGATAAGACATATTATAGCGTAAGCAGGAAAATGTCAATGACGTCATCCATTGTTTGGTCAACAAGTTCCGGGGGTGCGTGGGTTTTACATTACGATTCGAAGTTCGAAAATGTGTTATGTATCGTCAAAAAAATGTGAATTTTTGTAAAATTATTTCAATTTTCCACCGGATTTTAACATATGCATATTATTTTTTTCGCGAGCTGACAATTTCATTTTCTAGTTTTCATGCGGTGCATGCAGTAAGATTCTACGAAATACAAATACAAATCACCGTGAAGAGTGTGTAATAAGTAACACCCGAATAATTATGAATTTACATAAGTGCATTTTAGCAATTAGCATATTTCTTGATATGTTCGGAATAACTGCATGTTTTAACAATTTTAATGAAAAAATGCATATTTATATCAATTTAGTGTGTATTTCCCAGAAATTTGCAAGCATTGTTAAAAAAACACCCTAGGAGTAGCATACTTACTATAGTTTTAAAATACGATTATTTTCATATAGTAAGTCCTAGTTTCTCAAAAATGATGTTTGTGCTAATAAAAGAATAAATGCAACAAACGTTTATTTCCTATGTTCCTTCTTTTCAAAGTTTGAAAAAATACGCTATACAATCAATTACAAAATATGCAAAATCTAATTAAAAGACAAAAATTCCAAAAATACGTTTTTAGCAATACAAACATTTTAAATTCACTAATAGGATACACGTTTACATAAGTAACATCGGATTAAGCAGGTGCCGTTGCAATTCACCTTATTTCTTAGAAATTTGTTGGTTTTAACAAGTTATAGTTGGTTACAGGTACATATACCTAAGTAAACATAAATAAGAGTTATTTACCGTCTTCTTTCAGATTGCTAATTCATTCACGCTTATCTTTATAATTAATTTTTTAATATTAGATGACTTTCGGTCAAGTTTTGTCCTATTGTTTCATTTTTTAGAGTTAATACCCCATAATTCAAAAACGGACAATAAATTAGAACCTGAAGCGAAAGCACATTTTCCAACAAGTCGTATACCTGCGTTCCTTTTTGCAATATAGGGTAAAACCAAAAAAAACAACAAATTTCTAAGAAAGTAGGTGAATTGCACCAGCACCTGTTGAATCCCATGTTACTGTATGTAAACGTGTATCCTATTAGCATTGAATAAATAGTAAATGGTATTAGTGAATTTAAAATATTTGTATTGCTAAAAACATTTTTTCGAAATTTTCTCCTTTAATAGATTTTGCATATTCTGTAATTGATTGCATAGCGTATTTTTTCAAACTTTGAAAAGAAGGAACCCAGGAAATAAACGTTTGTTGCGTTTATTCTTTTATTAGCACAATCATCATTTTTGAGAAACTAATTTTTTAAGCGCAAGATAGGTTTATGAAAATAATCGCATTTTAAAAACTATAGTAAGTAGGTATATACTACGCCTAGAACGTTTTCTTAACAATGCTTGCAATTTTTTTGGAAATACACACTAAATTGATATAAATCTACATTATGATAATACGATAATAGTGTCTAAAATTATAAGAGTAGTTTTTGTATAGTTCTTGAGTACCTACACCTATTCAAATGTTAACAAAATAAGTTGTTTTTAATGTAAGTAGTCAAAAGCTAATTATAAAGTAACAAGTAAAAGATAATTAAAACGGTTGTACTTTTGTGTTACATTGTTGGGTGCTATTTTGGAAACTGTAAGGGTTATTTAAATACTACTTTTTTTTGTCAACTATGAGTTAACATTGTAATGTCGTTCCTTGGATACCAATGCAGGTTTCAACCTCATCGGTTGTTTTAAGTATACATAATCAAACAACGATTCTACATAATAACTAAAAGTTAACCAGTTCAGTTTACAATAAACTGATTTTTTAAGTTACTATTTTTCTAACTGCAAGGTGTGCGTGAAGGAGATATGAATCAGGTAACCACATTGGTTGATTAATAGGTTAACTATAAAACGACCGCTATAAGTTGCAGTTACAACTCGGTTACGTTTTAGACTAACAAAGTTAACTTTGGTTGTGTGGGATGCTAAGCTTTTTTGATGTAAAAATGGCACGATTTTTAATTTATTTTAAATGAACTAGTTTATGCCTTTAAAAATTACATGTATACTATGTTTTCTGTTTTAAAGCGGCAAATATTTGTATTTACTAGGAAATACCATATAGTCTACTGGGTTTATCTTTTAAAATAGTGTCGTGAATCATAGACCAAATAAAAGGAAAAACTTAGCAGAACCCAAATATATTAACAGCCCAATTTTTGTAAAAATCCAAGTTACTAGGTTTTACCAATTCACGGGAGAACTCCTTTAGGTGAGTGTTGCCTACTTAGGGACATGTAAGTCATACAAGATCTGAAACTGTTGAAATTTTCTTTCTTCTTTCGCGATTGATATCCGAGTTCTTGAATATTTGCTATTGAATAACTTATAAACCTCCATGTCAGTTCGAGTATTTTGTCATTATTAGAATTTCTATGCTTTGTTTTTCAAGTAACTTTGAGATTATTATTTGACTTTAAACTATGATAAAAGGTAATATAGCTGAGAAAAACGTTAGTGTTATTTTAAAAGTATATTAAATTTTTTTTATGTCGTAGGTACACCCGTGGACTTAAATAAAGCAACCATAACATTTGAACATCCCTGTGACATAAAGTGCTTAGTGCAGGTAGAGTGTTTACAAGTTTAAAGTGTGTATTTAATTCTCCAAAGTTTGTTTACCTTATTTGAAGTTTATATTACAAGTATTTCAATTTCATTTAATTTTTTTTTATTAACCTTACTTTTGACAACCTTCAAGGTTTTATGTTTATCTCTGTAAATATTGCAAATTAAATAAAAAAACTAAACATGGTTATTTTGGTTGACTGATTATTACTTATTTTTTAAATAAATCTATTGTAATTATTGTGAGTTATTAAAAAAAATCATTAAACTCTCTATTCATAATATTTAGTCCTTACAAATGTATACTTTATGACGTTTCATTTTTTTCTGTAGTTAATATAAAGAAACTAAATATATACGTTGACAATAAGAATTGCCTTAGTTTTTATTTTCACTTTTTATATTAACTACAGAAAAAATGAAACGTCATAAAATATACATTTTGTAAGGACTAAATATTATGAATAGAGAGTTTAATGATTTTTTTTTAACTTACAATAAGTAGGTGAGATTTATTTAAAAATAAGTAATAATCAGTCAACCCAAATAACCATGTTTAGTTTTTTGATTTAATTTAAAAGTTATTGCTTGTAGACGTTTTTTAAATCAAAATTATTTCTAATTTTATTTTGTAAACATTTCCTAAACAAAATTTTGATTCGATAATTAATCGAGCTATGGTGTTTAATTAGCGATACCTTCAAATATATTCTTTAAAGAAAAATTAAGTAAGCAACGTATATTACCTATTTTCTAAAACGTCCTTAGTGTAATGATTCATTCTACAGTCCTTCTATAAGATAACCCCTGCTGAGACTACCTGCTGTTAGAATTGTAAATGATACCCTTAAGCCCGCTTCATAATGTGCAAACTTTCGTTTACAGAAATTGTAGTGTCCAAGTTTTAAATTTCAGGAGTGTACATTTTCTCCTAGATCAATGTAGAATTAAATTTTCTACTTTGGTATTCATGTCTGTTTGACAAAACTCAACCGTTTTCCCTAAAACTTGTTTTTATCAAAAATTTTAAATGATACCCTTAAGCCCGCTTCACAATGTGCAAACTTTTGTTTACAGAAATTGTGGTGTCCAAATTTCATGAGTGTACATCTACAGCAACCAATGTGGAACCCAAGCCTAAAGCGTATCCTGTCCTTTATTGATAAATACTGTATTAAGTCTAAATAAACAAGTTGTGGTACAAAAGACATACAGTGTTTATCAGTTTATTAACAACAGTATCCTATTCAAGTCTCTGTCCTTTATTTTACGACTAAAATATACCTTATGCCCTTCCTGTATTGAAAATTTTAGATATCGCTTTGTTTTAATTCAAATCATTTTTTTAAATTTTTATTATTAATTATTAATTTAGGTATTTTTTCTATTTTGCTTTCATAATAAGTCTATTCTAGCACCGTAGTGACGTCAAAACCGTGTTAGAATAAGCAAAAGCGTGAGTGAATAAAATAGTAAAATATAATGCATTCAAGTTGGTAACATTAAAATGTGAAGTGACAATTGGTTATTATATTCTAATAAGGTTATATTTCATACTGGGATTTGAACTTGTTGGGTACAAATTTTCTATAGCGTTTTGGGCAATTTTTCTCATTTGAGGAAGTGTTTGTGATAAATTTTTTTCAGAATTTATTTTATTAAATTGCATCAGCACGTATAAACAAAAATATAAAAAAAGTGACGCTTTCAAATTAAATTTGTTTCATAGCCGCCTAAAGTCACGACGGAAAAATTTCCTAGATGAGAAATTTTAATTTTTTTATTGATAACACGGTATAAAATGGCAAAATAGAAAAAATTGTATAAAGTATTCGTTGCAAAAGGGTTGCCTTCTGCAATTTATACTTTAATATACTATTTTACATGACTAAGAAGTCAAAAGCATTCAAAAATTTGAATTTAACTTCTTTTTCTCTGCCATCTTTAAAACACAAATTATCGTATATGTGTTGGCTCGATTCTAAGTAATCTTTTAAATACATATTGACAAGATGTGGCTTTGTGCGTTTTAGGTGGATTTAATCACGATATAAAGTTGCATTTCAGTAACGGGTTGGACTGGGCTTCAACTTAATTATGTCACTTGTCAGTAATTGATGGTTAGTTTTAATGGTCAAAATGTTTCGAATGTCAGTTTTAATCCATAGTTACCTCAGTATTTTATATTGTTATTGTGTTTGTTAAGCTGAAGCATAGGTAAAATAATACTTTTTAGATAGGCCACTCACTACACATATTTGTTACTATAATAAGCCATCTTTTGAGATGTGCTGAAGGGAATGGCGCGGGAATTTTAATTTATTTTATTTTATATTATATTATACCTAAATTATTTTTTTCTACTTGTTAAGGACAAGACAATAGGCGTAAGCGTTTTAGTAGTTTTATTGTACATATATTTTACAATTTAATAAAGCGGTCGAAAATTTTTATAATAGAAAAAAAATAGCGGTTCTAAAACTTGGTTCTTTTTTTATTAATTTTGAATGTTTTCTTATATATTTTACATGTGTTACTATTCATTCTAGTTTCTTTTCCCATTAAAATTGTATTTGCCCGTTTGCAAAAATTAAAAATACACAAAATTTTATGTTCACATATAAAAATAAATTGCACAAATATTATAACATATTCCTAACATTGTTAGTAACCATATAATTACCTAACAAAAATTTTGAAATGTTGAAGATTGTTACAATATGTTAATAAAAATCGATTTTCATTAAATTCTTTTTCAGAAATTAATTTCAAAAAGGTGGTCGGCAAAGCTGCTGATTTCAAAACGTGAATTTTGCAAAATTCGCACTTAATTTAGTTAAAAATTTTTTCCAACAAATCCTGGTAAATAATGCATTGCCGCTTTAAAAAGTGCTATTTCTGAAAAATTATTGTTTAACAATGACAAATTACCAGAAATTGTAGGATTTTTGATAAATATGAATTTTTGGGAGGAGTAGAACCATAATTTAATAAATTTTCCAGTTGAGTGACTTCCAGTAATATTTTTTATTAGTATGTAGTTTTTTATAAGAAGTTTTAAATTGAAAACATGTTGGGTTTATATTTTGTCCCCTATGTTGACGAATTTGTCCAAAATAATTTTCGAGCGGGTCTTGATTAAAGGACCCTTGAATATAATAGTTCCTTTATATTGACAAACCCTTGTATAGAATGTATAAAGTTTTTTAATAATGCGTTCTTCCTTTTCTTCTGCCTTATAGTACATCCTATTTAGATGTTCCTTCCAGTATTTGACATGGCTTGATCTGTTAAAGCACTTTTTAAATGCTTTCCTGGTGGTGATTTAACGGTTTCTTCATTTAGATTGTCAAACAAATTATTGAAAGATTTGATAATTTTGCGGTCTCATAAGCTCACATCAGTTTCATCTCAAAATTTAAATTTATAATAAATAAATTAAACCGATAGAAAAACTAACTATTTCGAGCCATAACAGAAACTGCTGCAGCCATTGTGCGTGGCTCAAAACTTGGGTGGTATAAGACACTTTCATTTTTTAATTTTTGGTTTAAGTACATGAGAATCTGTTATTTTAGAGATACTCCTGATGTCGCCACTCCCAGAATCAATATGATTTGCATGTTCTATATCCTTCAACTTTGTAGTTAATGTGCCCTGCGGCACCAAATCCTTTTGCAATGAATTATTTCTTACTTCATTTATCAAATATGGTAAATCATAAAGCGGTATAATTTTAGATTTTTCAACAATTATACGCCTTAGAGGATTAGCACCATGGCGTAAATATACTCCACGAGCTTCTTCGACCAAACATTTAATAGCAGATCGATTATTTGCACCTTGGCCGTAAATTGTAGCAATGACATGTAAACCTGTAAATGGTTTCAATGTTTGAAATGCACTTTCATTTTCAATACTGACCTGCTTTCTGAAGTTCGTGTATTACTGTCTTTAATAATGACTTAATTTTTATTGACTTTGAGGGTCCTGAACAAAATGTGTAGCATATTGTTTGCTTCCATTTTCTAGTAACTCCACGAGCCATAAATACAACAGCATGATCCCAAATTTTATTGTCTTCAATGCCAATTATTTCTTTATTGTATCTATTATAAGCTAAATGTGGCATCAAATAAATTTCATCAAATAACAGCATACATAATCTTTCTTTGTCTTTCAGCAATTGCACACTTTTCTTTAGTTTTCTAGTAGTAAGGTGTTAATACCTGCTTCAACAGGTATCTTGTGTCCTCCTAGATGACAAGTTAAACCACTTTGACTAGAAACGATATCCAGGGCCAGATGTCTTATACAAGGCCAAAAACATAATTTTTTTTCAAGTAAAAACCTTCTACCTTGGCTTAAGAGGTTTTCGAGATAATATTGTGGAATACAAAACTGTGCAGCTTCAGATCTTAACGATGTATTGGAAACATTAACGTATTTCTCAGCGAGCTGAATCTTTTCTTTAAGTTACTGCATCTTAGTTTATAGACGTTTCACAAAGCAATAAACATTTCAATTTCAATAGCATATACAAGGTGGAAAGTACATCAAAAATAAAGGCCGAAGTGCCATATAAACTATGGTCAAAAAGTGCCCCCTAGCGGAGCTAGCGACCCCTAAAAGTGCCCCCCAAAAACCAGTTTTTTATTTTTAATTCTTAAACGAAAAAAGTTATTTAAATCAAATTTAGTAGGCATGTTCAGCATTTTGAAGTGGTCATTTGGTCAGATACGGGGGCCATTAAAAAAGTTTGATAAGTTTAAATTTGGTTAAGTTGTATCATAGCCCATACTTTTTTCTCTCTCTAGTTTCTCTTGAGGTCATACATGATGAAAAAAATTGCCTTAGAAACCAAATTTTAATTTTTAACTTTAAAATTACAAAGATTGAAATGAAAAAAAGACAGAATTAAATTAATTTTAAATTGAATTATTACAACGCTTGTTCAAAGTGCATGCCATTGGCATCATTGCATTTTTCACACCTCCCTACTAGGGAGCACTTTTAGTCTATATGACACTTCGGCCTTTATTTTTGATGTACTTTCCACCCTTTAAGTTTCCTAAAATCAATTCGAAAACCCTGTATAATACTAACCTTTTAATATGAAATGAACCAAAACAGTTGATAAATCAAAAACTCAAAATGACAATTACAGTTAACTGTATGTTGGACAACCTAAAATCGTGAATGTTTGATTTTCGATTGTCAAAACCGAATACACAACTGCCATCAGTGCTATCTATTGAAATGGACAATAACTATTTTCCGTCGTAATAAAACTTACATAAGTGCACACACCCTGAGCTAAAGTCCAGTTGCATAATATTCTATTTTAAGTTGGTACCTACGTGATGCAATTTCTTTAAACAGTTCAATTATACGTGAATTCCAAAAAGTAAGCATCACAGGTTAGTTTTTGCTTAGTTCACAACCAAACTAACACTAATTAGCGGCGGTGAAGGGGTTCTTGGTACATGTCAAATTTGACATATTTAAATATTCAAAAATAGTGTTTTTGTGAAGATATCTGAAATAGATCATTAAGAAATGTTGTTCGAAATGATATTTTAGACTTATAACTCAGTTTTCAGTTCAACAATGACAATTTTTTTTCCAATTTCATGAGTTGATTAGAATTCACTGTATGTAGAACCTTCGAAATCATTTTTGGGAAAAATAAAAGTTCAAATTTGTCGAATAATTAATTATTTAATTGCATAAATTGTAATTAACATAAAAACTCGTTTACTTATATTTATTACATCGCACAAAATTTATTTTATCTTTAATTTATTATTACAATAATTTTTGCATTTTAGCTGTATATATAATCAGCAATAACAAGCGTCTGCTGTGTTTTTGTAGATCCACGAAAGATAATTATTCACCCTGGTATACACTTCTGGAAATGTTAACTCAGGACAACTTTCTCCCCACGAAACAATGCCTTTAATTAAACCATTAATACATTATAAGAATGGTTTGTTTTACTTACCGACTAAAATGTAAAAAGTTCCGTTGGTAACTTGAAGAGGGCCACCATTATCACTCTATATGTAATTTCTGCAGTAAATATACAAGTAATTTAATAAAAAAACAAACCTGGCAAGCAATGTCCGTATTATCAAGGCTTCTAGTACATAACATGTTATTGGTTATTCCCTGACCGTAACCGGTTCTTCTGCATTCATAGTTTGGTATGATCCGAACATCCGTTTGTTGCATTAAAGGTGACGTACCAGCACTTAAGTTGTTCCATGCAGTTACCAAACCTGAATTTATATTTTAAGTTATGTAACATTTTAGAAAACACTTATTTAAATCTTTTTTTCTAAAACTTATCAGTTTTTTTACTTTTTCTCTCAAAAGTTCCACACTTTTTATCGTTGTCACAACTTTATTAAGCGATGTGGGTTCGTCGCTTAACACCCCATCTTATTTATAATGAGTAAAAGCATCTACTAAAGTAAAGGGCCGAATAGAAAGAAACTCTGTAAAGTATGTCTGACAGACACTTCAGTTACCTCAAAGGATTTAGCATTATGTACGAGATATTAGTAAATTACACAATCCGTAAAACTTACGCTCAATGTTATTCAGAAAGTAATTTGGTAAATACCATTAAAATCTTCAAAACTTCTAAACTCTGGAGGAAGACAAACTGGTGTTAATATAACATCAAAAATAATAGGAGCATCTAGTTTTAACAGTGCTATATCATTGTTGTATGTTCCACCAATCCGAAATAATCTATGAATTAAAATTCTGTTAACTCGTCGAACGAATGTCAAAGCTTGTCCATTTTCAAACAACTGATTTGATCGTGCCATGTCCAAAAATAGTACTAGAAGATTTTGCATCCTAAAAGGTCTTCACAAAAAAATATTAGTTCCAACATATGTACTTTTTTTAGATTGGATACGACCCACTGACTTATAATGTATTATGAAAAAAACGAAAACGAAATTCATAATATTCCTGAAGTGCAAACGTGAATTTTAGCAGAATATGTTTTATACAATAGCCCAGATTCTTAAATAAAATTGAAACAAGGTGGTGCAAAATAGCAAATCAATGAAACGCTGTTGGTTATTGTTTTAACAGATTTAAAATGACCGCCATTAAAGTAACAATCAGGGCCGTATCCAAAATACTTTGGTACAGTAAAAAAAGTACCGAATCATACACTGAGCTGTAGTTAAAACGTATCTATCGTTAATCAAGGAAGCAGAACAAAAGTACTCGTTGTTATTCAATAAAGCAGTTAACCAAGGAAACTCAAAGCCATTACTTGTGTCTCTTTGAAAAGGCAAGCCGCATGCTGTAATAAGAAAGTTTTTGTATTTATACAAACGATATATTTTTTTAAAGACTTACCGCAATTTGGACAAAAACGAACTGGTCTGGTTGATGGTACCGAAAAGTCTTCGTTTACTCCATTGTATCTCGAGAGGAAGTTATTTCGGATAAATAATTTGTTATTTAATAACAGATTGTTAGTGAGTCAGTTATATCTTGGTCGCCGTATTGGATTGTAGATAATCGGGTGTTTTATAAACATTTCAATAGTTGATATTGGTATAAATTTCCTTATTTGTAAGTGATGGCCTACAACTACAGGTGGTGGTTGCTTATGTTTGTACAAAGCCGTTGCACGATTAGGACTTCCAACAAATGAATTGGTATTCTAAAATAATGGTTGTATTATACTCCTAATAATTATTAGAAAAAGAAATTTAAATTAATACATATAAAATGATAATTATAGAAATTAAAAATCAACCACAACCAAACTTGGGGTAGAATAAAGACCTTAAATTCCCTGACCACGCTTTAAAAGTTGTAAAAGGTCAACACATACCACAAGAAAAAAATAAAGAAAGTTAAATCATCTTTCAAATTTTCTTTTGTAAATGTTATGCACTAGAAACTTGTCAGCTCTCCATATAGTAGCAAAAAAACATCTCAACGTTGCGAAATGCTTATACAATTGAAAAACAAATTTTTTCCATGCGGGAAAAGGTTCTCATTATCTCAATTCTGTCACTCTTTTGGACAAACGACGGTAAATGTTCATCAGTCATGTAATTTGTAGATAAAATTGTACAAGAGAGAGTGCATAACTTTTAACTGAAGACGGAACAGCAAATATAATACGGACTTAATTTTTTAACTTAGATCTACGACATTTCTTCATGGCAGAAAATTTTGAAGAATTACTCATTTATTACAGTCTTCTATTGAAATCTTATAGAAACAGAATTGGTTGCAAACCATAAATTTTGTAGTAATACCACGTTGCCTCAGCTGTTGTTGCGTTATAAAAATTTTCTCAGGTAAAATATTTAAAGAAAATTGTTTAGGTGAATACCAAAACCGGTATAACGTGAACTAATATCGGTTAAAGTGATTGATCGGATAAGCGTCAGTGAATTTGATCAAAGTTGTATTTCTGTAAAAAAAATTTTTGAGTTAATACGATAATTTACATCTGATAGAGTACATAAGGAAGTAGGAAAGATGTCCAATTATTCTTGATAAAATACAAACCAGAAAATTAATTAATTTGACTAGAATTTTTGGACAGTCAACTTTCAAACCAACAAAGTTGTAAGAGGCATATCCACTGATTTACCTCGATTTCATTTTATAGAAATGCATAAAAGCGATTGCTTATGATAGGTCACCAACAACCCAAACAAATATATAAACTTAGGAAGATACTAAGAAGGGGACTGAAACGATGAACGACCAGATTAAATATGACGCAGAAGAAGATTGAAATGTGGTGTAATATTAAACCGAGCACAATGAAGTAAAAACATAATGTATGATTAATATAATAAATTCGATCTACATGAGAAACTTGAAAACTTTATTCAGTAGACACGAGAGAATGTCAAACAAGAATCGTGTAGAAAATAAATAGGTACCACAATGAATACTCAACCAACCTTCGTAGCTTGTAGAGAAGGTCTGGAAGTAATTGACAAACCAATTACAACTCAAACATGAATACCCTGATCTATACTAGAACGAGAACTGCTAAACACAATTCCCATCTCTAAGTTTAAACGAAATACAAACTTTTCTCATAACTTCTAACTTTATACTTTACCAAAATACCCACATGATTAGAACTGTCACTTTACGAAAGTCTTAACATTACCTTCAACTTTGATAATAATTGGTTGATTTTTCTTGTAGCCAAAACCGCTATGGAGCATTATGAAAAAATTGATAACTGTAATATTTTTTGACTTTCGACCATTAACAAAAATAATAACATATAGCTAATTACCAAAGTCGGCGGAGAGATAATGTCAAGATGTTATGGGCGTTATGGAAAAAAATTAAAACTAATGACGAAGTTTGAAGTTATAATCAACCAAAAATATCGAGTTTTCACAAAGTTGGGATTAATGAAAAACGGAAACCAATTTGGGGTATACTCAGTATACTATTGGCGCGGAGTAATAAACCTGTCAGAATTATCGAATCTTCCGTATTGCAGTGGCGTAGGTACCTGATACGTTAAAAAATCATATTTTTAGTAGGTAAATATATTATAATAATAAAATCTGCCTTGATATGAATTATTATGTGGTTATATGTTATTTATTTTATTTGTATAGTAGATCACATTACAAATTTTACTTCTTACGTATTATATACCATTATTTTTGTATCTTGGTATAATACCCACATCTACGGCTAGGATTCTCGTTTCGTCAGTACCTGGGCTGATGGCAACGTGTTTGCACAGATTAAACTATTGTTCTCAGACCGTAGATGGGTCGACATGCTGCAAGAGCGGCACAATGATCGTATTTTGGTTAGAATTTATTGGTTTTTACTTAACCGTAGAAGTACCGCTTTCACAAGAAAATAACGAATTATTTCAACAAATTATGATTTATTACTCCGCGCCAATAGTATACAGACTTTAGTTGTTGTGATAATGACATGAAAGTGACAATATGAAAAGTTGGGAGTTATAAT